>JACXSJ010000585.1:0-224899 GCA_014851325.1 Pentalonia nigronervosa
TCATAGTGCCTACGTATTGCGTGATGCAGATACGAAACGTTAACAGAATATCTCAGCCATCGCATTCAGCTCAGATTTCTCCTAAATTACTATTATAAGGCATACGTTTTATGCGATTTATAATATAAATTAAAGTACAAATACACTGGGGTTTTAATGATACAGCGTACCTATACATATTTTTTTCTTGAAAAATAAATTCTGATCGGTCGTGAATAAAATATAATTGTGCCGGGCCAGAAATTGTCGACCAGTGCAGAAAATATATGAGTAGTTATCATAGCATACATGTCTGATTGATATTGAACGCCAAACATTTTAATCGCCATGCTGTAGCCGCCGACAATATTTACGTTATTAAATGACGAATTAAATAAAACATCGTATATAATGAAATATGTATTATTATCGAGCGTGTGTCATAACGTAACTTGAAGATCGTGTCTGGTATAATATTACTATGTAATAGACAATTATATAAATACCATATTACCAATAAAGTATAATGATCGTTGGAATTATGTACGGAATATAATATATTTCTCATGATGTATACAACACGTATCGATCGCAAATTACGTCACGACAGCGTTAATTATTAAAATCGATAGGTATGTCACAATACAAATCTGTGTGATATAAATTAGTTTATGGCATTCACGTCGAAATTCGATTATAACATACAGTCGTTAATTATTAATACGGTGCGTTTATAAAAAAAAAAAATATTTATACACGGGAACCACTCAATAACGACTAAGCATTTTACAATATGTATAACTCGAAGAGATAAAAATTATATGGATACCTAAATGCACGTACATAGTGAAATCTAAGTGTCTAAACAAATAAAAAAATATATTTTTTTTTCTTTTATTAGTCAACTGTGTACCTATTGACAAAACATGCGACGAGTAATAATTAGTTGATGCCGACAAAAGAATTTTGATGTTTGAGAATTATGTACTACACGACATTATCTAAAGATAAAAACCCGTGAGAAATATACAGTATTGAATCCACTTACTTTATTGCATTTAATCACTATTATTAAATTATTATAATATTATAATAGAAGTTTAAGTGCCGTTTAGAATTTTGTGTACTGTACATTAATTCTTGTACCTATACGCACTGTTATTTATGGAATGAAGAAGTAAAAATTGATTTCCTAATTTTAAATTAGAATTAAATATAAATTGGCTTATTAATATTAGAGGGAGGAAATATAAACGTGACTAGCTGATATTATTAAAACGAAAAATTATTATACTCATAAGGAGCGTGCGTTTTTAAAGGGTTTTGGTCATTGAATTTGGACACTCGTCGACGTATTGAATTTTATAGGTAAATTGTTTGATATTAAATAATATATTATACGTTACTAACCTCTCTGTTTGTTTGTCTGCTCGTTGGTGGACTGGACGGCGTTGGACTGATGTTGCTGTTGCTGCTGTTGATGGAGGTGTTGGTACGACGGCGGCTGGTGGCCGTTGAACAACGACGACGGCGGCATGGGTGGCGGTGGTGGAAGTCCGGCGGCGGCCGGCGATCGGGGAGTCTGGTGCAACGCGACGGTGGACGTCTTGCCTTCCGGTTGCAGTTGCAATTTTTGCTGATGCTGCGGTGGACTGCACGATTGCATCCGCAGCCTGGGGTGGTCGACACCGACGCCGGCCGCGGCGGCGGCCGCAGCGGCGGCCGCGTGATGGTGATTGTCGATGATGGCGGCGGCCAGGTGCCGAAACCTATCCTCGGCGGCCAGCACGTTGGCGTAGTGGTGATGGTGATGGGACGACGACTGCTGTTGCTGCTGCTGCTGCTGCTGCTGCTGTTGCTGTTGTTGTGACGACGGCTGCGGCGGGGCACCTCCACCCATCATGGAGTGCGGGTGGCCACCGTTCACTTGTTGTTGATGGCTGTGGTGATGGTGGTGTGGGTGTCCGGGCGGTGGCGGCGGCATGTCCGAATACATGAGCGACTTGTTCCGCCGGCCCTCGCGCCGGTTGCCCGCTATCGCCATGTTCAGCTCGTCCAACGTACTGAACTGGTTCATCCGCGACTCGTACGCGTACAAGTATTTGACGTATCTGTACATTATTTTTTCTTTTAGTATATTATTACTATATCAAAACGTATAGGAACGGTGAACAAACTACGCGTATATGGGCAACGGACAGCTGGAAAAGTTGAAAATATTGTTGTCTGGAAAAAATATTGTCGGAGCATATTAAAAGGAATTCTAAAAATTATTTTCCCGAACGTTTTTATATCATCCAAATAAAAAAACAAATCTGCTTGGTAGGTTTACGTAGTACCTACACGTACAAAGTAATGTGTGATGTATGTAATGAGAGACTCATAAGTTCGGACAACTTTTTAAAGGCAATGGCAATTATATACTTAAACTGGCCTTTGACATCGTCATGTTGATTTTACTTTTGAATAGTATTGTCATAGATATGCATACATGTATACTCTGACTTCAGATAAAAATTTAAGAATATCTCAATAATTATTAGGTAAATATAAAATGTAATACATACACTTGTATCCATCTGTTATAAACTATATTATTATTATTTATTCAAGAACACTTATTATCATATTAAGGTCGTTAAAAATATAATTGTACTACTTAAATTCAAAATGTTTAGAAAGTAGCGATAGTTCAATACAATATTATTTTATATAGGTATACGTAAAGCATTTATATTTCACCTACTTATATATGTAGGCATATTTTTATTATATTGAACGTATTTAATATTATTTATTTGGTTCGCGATTGGACGCGATGTATATTTAATACTCAAATTATATTATTTAATATGTACTTACTGTGTGCGTAATGTAAACGCGGCACTCGTTATAGAAGGAGGTAGTCCCAGGCCTCGGATGATCTCTTGCCACAACTTCTTGGTGATGACCGCAACGATTCCGCCTCTTTGGACGACCAACTTGTATAGGGTGTACAGATCCAACACGCGTTTGGCCATGATAGGTAGACGACTAATTGGAGTTCCTATACAAAATGTAACTAATATAAAGTAAACCATAATACAATTATAGTTTATAAATAATATTAAAAAAAAAACCATAACTAATAGTTTTGGCAATACTTTTAATACGGATTGTACATAACATTTAATTTTTTGATGTAAAACTATAATTTTATATTTGTACACTGCGACAATAATACATATACTTAATACATCACGTGCGCATATAACGCGAGTCATATATATATATATATATATATATATATAACTATGTGGTTTTGACTTTGTGAATACTGAGTAGTCGCGTGCATCATAATATAGCTATAGTGAACTGTATATTATTAAATTTGGCGGCACTGCCGACCTGTTTTTGGGTAGAGATAATTCAATTTTACGATCCAGGGTAGTGTTATGTAATAGGTATGATCGGACTGAGGTTATCGAAAAATACGAACTTAACGTAAACGCCGCTGGATGAAAAAATGATCTGGAAAATCTATAACGCTGGCGCCTCGTCGGGACGTGTAATCGTATAAATCCAACCCATCGATCGTTGTCGAAATGAATACATTAATATATAACAAAGCAATTCCGTGTAAATATAATGTCTTTATCTAAAAAGAAATACGTAGATATACTTGAACACACAATAAACGAGTTTCACGCGTATAGTTGTTCCCATCCGTTCAAAGAAAAAAAAATAATAACGATCTGATTAAAAAACGTAACTTCAAACCCGTAATATTATTTATACATATATAGGTATCTGCGAGCGCGTATTATATACATTTAATTTAATATACGAGCACATAATGTTAAGTCTGCACACAATATGGCGTCGAACGCACAGCCCAATAATAATGTAACGAAGTAAAGAATACATCCTACTGCCGCGGCGCACATACACATATATAATGATACATTTTATTACGTTGGTATATATTATAATGTTTAGTGTATAATATCCGTACCTGCCTATAAGTTAATACGAAAAAAAAAACTACAGAAATCGGGCGGAGGATCTGAAATGGCGAAATGCAGCCCCCTCGGGTCGTTTCCAACCAGCCACGAGGTTTTTTTTACGACTTATAATTACGGGCCATATTTATTATTATGTATTATAGGTACCTACGCGATGCGCGTACGGTAGGCGAATAATGTAATAAAAAAGTAGACTCGTTCCATTATAATTTATATTATTCGTTTGCTCGTGATTCCGCCCTCTGTATAACCACCACCGCACCCAACAGTATATATATTATAGGATTTGTATTTATGTTATACTTTATATTGTTATTATTATTATATAATATATTATATAGTTAGCCCACACGAATGCACGCAAAATCATTTGAATCGCGAAAAAATCCAGTAAACCACCATAAAATAAAAGAATAATCATAATGAAATGTCTAAAGTCAAACGATAAAAAAATAAAAATACGTAATGAATATAAAAAGTTACGGCAGTCCTCTATAAAAAAAATCCTTTTTCTAAACGCGCGCATATTGGTGTGTCAGATGTGAATACTGTAGGTACGCGATAAATAATATCTAACTCTTACAAAAAGATATTTTTTTTACCCAACATGATATTCTGACGAAAACTCACGACCTTGATGTATTATAAAAAAAAAAAAATCATTAATTGAATACGTGTGTTTGACGTCGTATATATTATATTTATACACATAGTTTTATGCGTAGTAGCACTGCGGCCGAATTGCATAGTAAATATAAATACTTAAATGATACACGTATAACGTATAAAGTGCCTAAAATTAGACCAGTTTATTAATGTAAGATAATTATATTACTCGTGTATAATATGTAGTCCAAATACAAAACACGAAAGCGAATGTCAATCAAATTTTTAACTACCGTGAAATACGTTTTATATACAACATAATATTATGTTTTTTCGTATTTTATGCCGGTTAAATAAATTATATATATAATTATTTTACCATAACGATAGTCGTGTAGTAATAATATAATATAATGAAAAATAAAACGTCCGTGCACAATACAAACACCGAGCAATATTGTAATAATCATATATTTTGATCGGACGACTGCTGGAAACGCCGCTGTCTTAAACCCCGTGTAACGCCGACAAAACGCATTTGGGCGGCAATAACCGTCGCGCGGTTAGTCGGCACTACAGAAACGACATCGATACGCGACGGCCCAAAAGGAAAACGACGCGATTTTCCCGCGACGAGTGCGGTGCCGCATGACGTGACGGGCGAACGAAAGACGATTCCGTCACGCGATACCGTCGAAACGTATATTTTATACCAAAAAAATTGCCATTGCAACTACCTATGTAATAATAAAATGCGTAGTCTATATCATTATCACATAAATATGTGTTCCGTTTCGTATAGAAAAAGGCGTTTACGACGAAGGCTCGTCCGTATAATATTATTATGTACGGCACTATGGTGTACAACGACACACACACACACACACACACACACACACGACTTCTGGGAACCGTAGCGTCGTATTATAATAATATTATAACCACGTTGTCGGCGTGTATAATAATAATATCGTATTTACGTACGTAAATAATACTGGCCGGTGTTATTATAAAAAAATCGTACGTGATTGTTTCGAATGCCGGGCTCGGAGGGCTAGGCCGGGTCATTAAGCCAAGTATTGTTGTTTGTCGCGCACGCCACCGCCGCCGTCTCCGCACTGACCGCCGCGGCTATAATAATATGCGCCTCCACCCCCTTCCGTCCCGGGCCGCGAACTATTATCGGGGAGGCGCGAGTCGTTTTTCAGCCCGTTTGAATTTATTATTAATACCACACACGTACAATAAAAACAACCGCTGCACCGGTCTCGCTATTAGGACGTCATCCGACTCGCACAAAAAACACACGCGCGCGCGCGCGTATATATTATACACACGAGCATATAATACGAGATACGCCTTCGCGCGGCCGCTATATTATAAAATGTATACCTGTGTATACATACATACATACATATATATATATATATAAATACGTGTGTGTTATCATCGTGTGTATAATATTATACGAGTGTGCGCGTTTCCAGTCTATCAATATTTACAATTGCTGGTGCTCTTTGACGTACCACCGCCCTTATGTGCCGCAGTATTACAATCGTATATATGTGATATAATAACAATATTATAATAATGTGTACGTGTAAACATCGCCGCGTGTGTGGCGTGATTGATCTCGCGCGCGGCGCCTTTGTACGGTGAGCTAAGGTCCGCGTGCGGTGGCGGTCGACACGGCGGGCGGAGAGTGTCCCGCGTAAAATCATAATATGCCTCCTGCCCACACTGCCATACGCCGTGCCATGACCGTTATTACACCCGTTCGGTGTACGGGGTGAAGCCTTGTATAGTGTCACTATTTATTTTACCTGTCCAAAAGGGGAACGCTTCATTAAAAAAAAAAATTTCAAGAATTACAGATACATATTAGATATAATTATAAAACGCTCGAGTACCACTTGATGACTGTACACTAGTTCGTTTTACTTTTATGCGATATTAACATTTAATAAAATAACATTTTTGAATAGAACCTACTTTTTTATTTAAAACATTTATTTACATATAGTATGCATTTAGAACGCATGATGTTATAATTGATGATTGAATTATGATAGTGGTCGATAAAATAATGTCGATTTTAGAAAAAACAATTCACGCACTGTTTATTTATTTAATCATACAAAATTCAAATTAAATTTAAAAAAGTTATTATTTCGAATTTTCGTGATTGCGGAACCATTTAAATAATGGATCTCAGATTTCCAAATCTCTTTAATGTGAAATATTTTGTCGTGCTGTATAAATGGCATCGCCGATATTAGAAAACTGTTGTAACAACATCAGCTGCAGTATTTTTTTCTTGTTTTTACATTTATTAGTTTAGGTATTACACATTTTATTTGTATTAGGTTTACAATAAGTGTAAGTGAAGTGCGACAGGAGACATGATTAGTCACTTGTTGAATCCGTTGATGGAGCATCGGGTAGTGGGGTGTTCAATTTGTATTCAAATAAAACTGCAGCACATACTTATAGTCTTTAACACATAAACATAATATAAAATATATTATATTATAATATGATGATTGGACTAACGACATGACTGAGAAGTGCATCCATACGCAGATTGAACTTTGAGTTGAAATATAATATATAGTGTACCTATACAGTGTAATATTGTCTAAAAGCACGTGTATATATCCTATATCCTCAAACCCCTTTCGCAAACCCAAGTAATATTACGGAGCTACTTTCGGTAGTGTTTAACCTGACATTCATTGCGCGATGCACAATAATATGTTGTATTGCCATTATATACTTAATAGATTAGATATATCTATAGGCACTTGTAAGAATAAGTATAGTAAATAACAACACGGACTTTATAATGACGCATTCGATCATCCCTCTTCAATAATAATAATAATAGGTACGAGAACGTGAATGATTTCGTTTCATTCATTTTGACATTCGTTTGACTTTGATGTACAAGAAAATAATTGGTTTTATACTTTTATCATTGATTAGAAATCATTCAAATTATTCAAACATACTTTTTTCATTGTTTGTTTTAAGGCATTCTTTTCATAAGTATTTTAATATTATATTACATGCAGCACTCGTGTTTGATATGCTGCTACTTACTTACGTTATTAATCGCATTAGTTATTTAGTTTCAATTAAACTAAAAATATTGTAATGTTATGCGGTTATATAATTTTAATACACACATGTCACGTGATGCGTATAATTTCACAAATCGAACAGGATATAAGCTACAAAGCTATTGTTTGATGTGCCTGCAGATATACAGGACCTAAGGATCCATCTGCGGATAATTATTCATCGCAAAAGGCACCCCCGTGGTGGAATATTAATATCGTCCTAATGACTTTGCGAAGTCTTCGTCGTGGTAACGTCAGTTTGTGTCTGTGTATGCGATTCGTTAATATAATGTGTAGTTTAAAGAAACCACTCCCCCGCGTAGACGATTAACTTTGAATAATATTACTCATGGAACCGGGACGTGCATTTTAAACTCGACTCGCGTACGGTTTATACCCGTAACCGAGTTCGCACAATATACACGCAGATTAAAAACGTTTATTTTCAACGATATAATGATTAATAATATTATAGGAGTACATAACTTATACAGTATACATATAATATATAGGTTCGATTAAAACGCACAAGCACAATCGATCGTTATTCGTCAGTGAGCACGTATCGCGCGTAATATATTAAATGCATGTACCTAAACATAAATACATCGGGTCATATGAAATATAATAATTTCATATTAACGACTGGAACGAGTTGCAGCAGACGGCTGTGTTTATATGCGGCTAGACTACGTGTCTATACAACAATCGAGACGTCATTAAAACGAAATCATACGTTATTTATCAAAAGGAATGTTAATGGGTTGCGGAAATTTTATAGACCAGCCGAGTGGCTTTTTTCTTCTCTCTTCTCGTACACTATAATATACGAAAACCTTCTCTGCACGCTGCAGACTCGACCACATACTATTATTTTCTAAGATAATTAAAAACCCTTGGATACGCGAATACGGCCGGAAACAACAGAGCCCCTTTGGCTAATGAGGGTATCAAAACATGTTCCCGGTGTGTGTGTGTGTGTGTGTGTGTGTGTATATATATATGTATATATTAAATATTATATATTAAACACACGTACATGATGTAATATATTATGCGCGGTGGTGCGAGTCGTGTGTATACAGAGCGGTCTATGACGCCCGCGACACATCGCACTATCGTATTAAAACCACCGCGACGATTTCGATGTCGCCTAAATCAATTCGACCCCGAGTTCGCGGTTAGTCTTCAAACTGAGATTATTAATTCTAAGCAGTGCCTTTTAAACCGTTGGCTTCCGTTAAAACATATCGTTTCCATTTAGCATTAATGATATCCTCGAGAGTTAAACGGATTTCAAACCTTTACAAATTACGAGTGCATCGTATATTTAACACTATTATAATATTATATAATCCAAACATATAAGAAAAAAGTCCCACGAATTACGTCATCAGAAATCTCATAAAAACAACGCACGAATGTAAAAATTACTGTACATCACAAGTAAATATACCTAACCTATCGTGTTTACATATTCTATACAGACATTATTATTTTAGATTTTTCCCTTGAGAGGTCAATATGTAGGAATTGGTTTATGAAAAAACTTAAGTCTCAAGAGTCAAGATGTATCGAGAAATTCAAAATATAGGGTTTCAGAACGAGACGGTCTTTGATAGGACGGACATAATTATTCGAAATAACGAACTAATTGAGATATTGCAGATGTGTTCTACATAATATAATATCCTTGTAGCGGTGCAATAGAATTATACACATCTACCGTACTAAATTGTATATTGTGATATAATAATATTATGTTTCATTTCGTGAATTCTCAAAAAGAAGCCTAGTTTATAAAATCGCTCTGTATATATTATATACCACCAAAAGGGCACACACATGTCCATGATTTTATATCGCCCGTTGCTAGACAGAAGTTAATTATACATATATAATATATAGGAGGAGGGTTCCCGAATATGTTTATTAATATATACATATATATATATAGGTCTGCTGTCTGGGTGCGTATTTTGCACTTTAATATTATTATACAAATGCGCATGCACGCACGCACACACACAGTTTCACCGGGCGTACAGTATATTATATAATATGTATAATGTATATATAAAAATGTCCCAAAAATCTGTCAGCCATGTGTTTTTGCTGGAACAGCAACAGCGGTACGTGTCATACGATACCGCGCGCCGCATTGGATTTTTATAATAATAATATATTATTTGCCCTCAGGGGTAGTCGTAAAATTCGACCGGCTATACCTAAATATATAGTACGCCTTATAATACACGCATTATATTATGTATATCACACTGTACGCCGCCCTATATATTAAACATGCGTCGTCATCGTAGTCGTTTCTCGTTTTTTCTTCTCTGCAGTTTATTATGTATAGATTTAATATAATATAATACGGCAGTGTAGAGTTATTTTCCCTTCAAAAATATAAAAATATAATAAATACGTATATAATACGTACTTATACGTCCGCTAATATGTTTTCGATCGTTATAGTGAAGGCGGTGACCACCAAGTCCATATACGATAAATGTGTATTTACAGACGAGAAGCATGAGAATTCTAAAATATAATGACGAGCCTGTGGCAGACTTATTATTATATATATGCATGTCACACGTTTAAAAGACCCAACAATATCGAATGTATAATGTAAGTATCTATATTATATAATAATGCATTATAATATAATTGTATAAGGTTTGCCAACGTTTTTTCTGTTTTTGCTTTGCTGATCGTATTGGAAAAAAAGAAAACGTGATGGCCTAACCTGCAGTCTCTTTGTATACCTAATATGTATATAATATGTATATAACGGGTATACAGTACGAAAGACAAATTATGTATACATTATTGGGGTAAGATGAATACTGCCCATACCTATTAGATTATGTAAAAATATTATTTATAAAACTTTATTTTATAAATTAACCTGATAATTGATGCATTATCTACGTCTGAGTAGGTAAAGTCTATACTTTGATAAAATAACGATTGTCGATTATTGTTTTAGCGAAACGCACGCAATAATAAATATTTTATAAATTATAGAAAGAAAATTTTTGCGTGAAATAGTTAATGCACAATTTCTTTTTAGGTGATCAAGTCTTTAAAAAATATCTATTTAAAAGTAAAATATGCTTATCAAATAAATGTAAGAGCAAAGTTATGGGAAACGGTACTACCTATGAATTTCTAAATGCCATATAAACATATTGATCTAATAAATAATTGTATTTCATTTTAAATTTTAATTAATTTGTAAAATTGTCAAATACATAATTTATAATTTAAAAATTAATCAAATAAATAATTTTGTTTTCGAATTAGTATTATTTGGATTTGCTCCTAAAGTTATCTTTTGTATTAATAATTGAGCCATATTTGAAGTGTTTGGTGCATTGGTTTTGTTCCGACATTATCAGTTTACGATTATTGTGCCCACTGGCTAATGTATAAATCGATTGGATGATGTAAATATTATACATATTTAAGGTGGATAATACACACTTTAATACATTCATACATTACACTGTTCAAATGAAAAATGTTTACGTTACCCTATCAATACCTATCAAGTGGTGCCATGTACATTACCCATTTTTGGACATTATTCGTAACATAGACGCATTAAAGACTATAGACATATCTATTTCATATACGGATTTCAAACGCAAATCTTCATTTTATATTATATTTTAGTATAATAATAATAGTGTTACAAAATGTCTATAGCTACCTATATACTACAAGCGGTGCTGTACGTATTTTCGTATTTCCTACTGTAATCCGTTCGAGTGCCCCGACGAGCATTTCTACAATGCGGTTCGGCGTTAATAATATTATTCTTTTTATATTATATTATAAGTACGAGCGTTTCGGTTACCGCGCAGTTAAACGATATTTTAATGGCTCGTCGTCGTCGTCGTCGGACGGACTAGTTTTTAGTATTTTTTATCGTTCGCTATTAAACGTACAACACATATAATAACAATATTACGAGCATAATAATATTAAACAGCAATGCCTCGGCTTCTATTATTATGATTATCAACAATAATATATAACTATAAGCAACGATATTATATTATAGTTTTAGATTATTAGAGAGGTGTCGTTTAAGTCTCCGCGGCCGCGCGGATACGTATACATATAATACCGACAGAGGGCCCGAGTGCGTCATGTCCAAAGTCATAAAAATATGATTACCAGAGCACCTATAGGCATATAGCACATATTATATAGTAATATATAATAATATGTTCATATAATAATCTACCACGTATACCTATAACAATATAGTTCGGTCCATTCCGTCCAACCAGCTACGATCCAATACCGCAGTGTTGTTGATTCGGATTGTCATAAACGGCGGTGCGTATACCCAGGTATATAGTCGAGGTTTGATGTATTTTACGCGCACCGAGAATATTATATATTCTATTCCATAGTTTTGTATTTTCGTTGTTATTATTATTATTTTTTTTTATTGCATGCGTCTTTGCCGGATTTTTTACGACAGTCCACTGACACTAGAAAACATTGCATTCGTATATGATATTATTATAATGTGCAAAGACTTACCGATAGATAATGCTCACAATAGTATCGTTCAGATATAGAATACACCACTGCAATTATGACTACAAAGTATACCTACCTAAAAGCTAACATACAAAATTACATAATAAGAACCATATTATATTATAAAACCTTCTTGAGATCCGTGAAAACGACTCGATACGATAGAATAAAGTTATTAAGTATTTTTTTTTTTTTAATTGATTGTAATGTCTGTTGACAATTTTCAGAGATGTATTTTTGAGACGCCTCCGATATACGACGGCTGCGTTTACAGTTCGATTCAAAATCGAAAAATAATGCATGATACTAATGTTTTATCTATATTAAAGTGTAGGTATGTACTATATAATATATAAATGTAATCTATAATATCTTATACTTTATTGGTACTGGTATACATAATAGCTATACCATGTACCTACTATGGTCAAAAACTATCTCTTATTGTGTTCAACACGAAGAAGCGATTTGTTTATATATGTATGTTAATAATATTATTATGGATACCTATAGTTATATTTTCACGCAGACCATGATATACGATGCTGTTGGTTTTGCGTAACGTCCAATAGTAGATTATTAAAGACCGTATATAAACGGTATGTATAAATATAATGTATGTTTTAAACGCGACCATTATAATGCACATTTTCGTTTAGCTCGGATTGTAAAATATTGGCGATAAAATTATTTGGAAACTCAACACGACGATGTCGCATATAAAATTGATGCACATATAAAACCCCTTTCATGTATATACCTAGCAGTCCTATATATTTATTGTATATCATCGTGTATCTGTCTATTTAATATATAAAAGTATTAAACCTACCTATACATACGTTGTACATCTCATGATTTTTGTAATGGTAATGTGGAATAATACGTTTTACGGGTAAACGTCAACAATGCGGGTGGCAAATGAAACATAAAACTAATAAAAAAAAAAAATGACACAACTGCCCACATATAATTAACTTTAAAATAAAAATACTTAAGGTTATTTTTGGCAACCGCGATAATATGTTAATATCAAATAATGTACTATAACTTTGTGCTACGTAGTTTTGTTAGTATATCAAATGGGCCACATTTATGATTTGCTTACGTTAAAACAATTGTAATAAAAAAATTGAGACAGCAAATTCGAAGGCCACGGTTTCCTAGGAGTTACTAAAAGTTAAATGACTTATTAGTTATTCTATACTAAATAACTGCCAGATATTGTGGCAATAAAATATAGACTTGATAATAATCATTATAACAATAATGACAACGCCGTAGGTAGTTAATTTCGAAGAAAAAGTTGTTTCCCCCGTATACATATCTACGCATAATAGTACTTAACAGATATACGAGCCAAACCACGTCTGGGCAAATGGCGTGATAAGTGCTGCGCGTACGTTCGCGCAACGGTGTATAAGAACAGTAAAAAATAATAAAAATCGCGCGTGCAAAATAAAACCTCAATATTCACACAGCCGGCAACAAAATGGCGGCTATTTTCGTTATTTATATACGTCACGTGCAACCGCCATCCGAGATTACGATTACCTACATAATAATATAATATAACGAGATAAACGATGGTGACCAATGCAGTGAGTGTGTTACAGTATATGTGCTTGTATGCACATTGTTCGCGACATTCGTCACGTCCGTTTAATATATTAATATTTTTAAGTATTACGTTACGACACAGTATTTAATTGCGAAATATGACCGCTGACATCGAAATGCTCGCACGAAGGTATAAATGCATAATGACCTACCTATAATACCGACATACTTTACATTACTATAGGTATGTAACAACCAAGACGTCTTCGTCTGAATTTTGGCACCCTTATTAAAAGTCTTGAACGTTTTTAAATGGAATTTAAAGACTTAGAGCGATCACGTGACTCTTTGATCAAAGTATTATTTAAATCCAAATTGTACCTATATTATAATATTACTATACACGCTATATTATATAGGTAATGTGTAACTACAATAAATACTAAATAACTATCGTAAAAGCGTGACCCTGTGAATAATAAACACAATATAAGTGTATTATGTAATAAGCAGTAGCTAGGCGACTGACTTAGATCTTACCAATGCGCCGCCCTCGACTCGTAATAGGAAAAACGGTTAACGCGTTTCGCCGGATCGCAATAGTGATGAAGATCGCAAATATACACAAGATTCATTTATCGGAATGTCGTCACATAATGTTGTGCAAACATTCTCGAAAGGCCATGGTGACGCGAAAACTGTTTGATCGAGAACCGTTGAGAATCAAACGCACGACGGACGTGGAAAAACGATCGGCGGCCCCTGTTTTTCTTTATGAATTATTACTGACCAATTGAAAATATCGCGGTCACCTGTTCACGCGTAACATAAATCATCATATTATTATATCGAGTTTCTACTAAATCGTGACGTGTTGTGTTCCGCTTATTCAATATGCAGGTAACAAAGTGTCAGTACCACGTTATTTAGAAGTTGTGAATATCTCACCGGTGTTCGATTTTTTTGAATTACTTAAAGTATATACGTCTTTTGCGCCAGGAAAATATTAAAACAAAAATATTCACTATAATATTTTTAGATATTTTATTTTAATGAAATATACAAAATGTATTAATGTTAAAAGTTAGTCTAATAAAATTGTAAAAAAAATGATAATTAATTAATACATTTTGAAATTTCTTCAATACAATGTCATGTTCAAGTGTAAAAGTTCTAAATTGTCTTATATAAAATATATGGTTAAGTAATTATGTGGAAAAAATTAATTTAAAATCAAAAATTTTAGATACCTACAAGTATAGTAAACGTATATGCATAAATGATGTCCACGTCATTAAATATCGTTTATTTTTCAACTTTTACACATAACTAAATTATAACATTTTTAGTACTTTAATATCATCCGGTGCAATTGATGTATAACCTATTTGAATCATATACATTTTTAATCTGTAATTTCTGGCACAATATTCACGTATGTCCCGTGAAACGTGATAATTACCAATGTTGAACACAGGGTCTTAGTAGGATTGAACTGAGCTATAGTGTAAAGGCATAAAGATAAAAGTGTTAAAAACAAAAAATGACGATAAACCAATGATTAATCACTAGATAATCACTGTTTCGACCAATCATAGCTAAGTAGGTATAGAATATTTTTTCAAGAAATTACGTCTCACGGTGAACTGTGAATAGGAACATCATATTTAACTCTACACGACTTTGTAGGTGTAGTTGTAATATGGTATGTGAGGTTTATAAATATTCGATGGTGACTGGTGAATGATATTAGTAGACAAATATAAAAAATATATATTGTAACGTAATGGATAATCAAAATATAAAATCTCTAGTTCAATGTAAGTGTATTTTTTTTTTTTGAGTATATGTTACACGGTTTATAGTAAAAAAAAAAAAATGCTTCGATTTTCAACTTCAATATCTTTTTTGGTAGGAAATATATAGTTTATAATTTTAGAGGGTCAAAATTAAAAATTCCTTGTACTTTTCATTTATTTTCCAGGATTTCCACCTATAACTATATGATACATCAACGTAAACTGTGGTTTAATTATATAGAAAAATATCAATCATTTACCTATGTAATAATTAATATAATGACTAATAAGTTTATAATATTTTATGTCAATCGATCAAATTATAAAAAAATAATGCAAAAACTTTGTCATCCTCCGAGGTTTGAACTTCGGACATTATTTACCTGTTGATAAAATCTATTAATTTCACATATAACAGATTAAATCATCATTATTATTTTAAAACGTACAGACAATAAATATGAAAAGAGATATATAGTGTTCTAATTCAACCCTTCGGCGACTTCACCACTCCTATTCCAGTGTCTACGAGGTTTTATCTGTCAAAAAGTTCAGTTAGTCAACAACACATGTCTTTATATTATAATTGCTGTTATACAGTAGAGAAGCTATTTTCGTGGGCATTTAAACACGGTTTGATTGTTATCGTGGTAACGAAATAAATAAGCATTTACTATACGTATATGTATCTATCTGAGATTCAGTATTATGATAATCAAAAACATAATGATATGTTAAATAAATGATATATATTATATTGTATATTATCAGCTATAGTATTGATATATTTAGGAGGTAAACAATTATCTGACAAACCATCTTCGCTCAGAATCGTTTTTTCTTGCATTGATTTATCATTGAAATTAAATTTTACACATGCATTTCAATGACTTACTCAATTACGAGTTAAATGTAACTGTGAGTGCACTCAAAACCTACATTACAACTGAGCTATTACTTCTTTACTCCTTTTTTAATTATAACATAATAATTTTTAATATAAATTGGTTGTTGTCCAGATTCAAAGTTAAATTCAGAAGGATCTCAAGTACTATAAAGTCTATAATAAAAATACAAACTCCACTTCAAAAACCGTACTCTTTTCTGCACGTTTTCAAAAGAGAATTTTCGTCAAAAACAAGGTATAAATTATAAAATAACAATTATAGATTAGTTTGAATAGATTAGTAGTACAATTAATTGAAAATTATTGCAAATAATAATATACCTACTACGTGTAATGTCAAAATATTTGATTTCCCTATACGATATTTATTTCTTAATTTTTTTTTACTTCAGCTTTCTGCTCTACTCTAGAATAGTACAGTAAATTATATTTAAATTCATATATGCAACGAAAAATACTTATCTCAAGATTTTTAAACGTTCTTGTTTGGGTGCATTTCCATCTTTTTACGGACGCGATTTGTGAGCACACCGAAGATTGTCTTAAACGTTATACTCGCGTACCAGCTTTAGCAGCGGTCAGAATTTCGAACTTTTCTACAATAGCGAGTATAGTTAATTCAATGATAATATTTCAATTGATTTTTATTATCTATTTTTAATATCATATTATTGTTATTTCAAACAAAGAAAATGATTTAAGGCTTTAAATAAATAAACCCGGCTTTATGAACGACAGTGACCGCAGTCCATATCATAAACGTAGAATTAAATATATTTGCAAGAGTATAGCTATAGTATATTTTTCATCGTCTGTCATTGGTCAGTCAAGCTCATTAATTTAATGCGGTTGTTACAAGCCTTTTTTTCGCATCCGAGCAATTCTCGATCCTATGCCATTTTCTCGTCGTCATATCGTCCTAGAGAGCGTATTGATATAGGATAATAGGGCATAATGATTTCATTTTGTTTATTATAAATATGATAATTATACACGATTATGACTAAAAATCCAGTAATATTCATGTACAGCATAGACATAGGGTGAGCAAATATGTTTGGGGAGGGAGGTTGAAGCCTCAATATAAATTTTCAATAAGCCATTTAGTGGAGACTCCACCATTCACTCGATTTATGTTTATGACATTCATTTTCAAAATATCGTACCTATGTGCCTATCTTTTATATTTTTGAATTAATATAGTAAAAATTTATGAGGAATATTGTATCTGCAATCTTGTAATTGTTTAAGCTTCTTGGCCTAACACAAAAAGTTTTACGAAAAACATCATTATATTTAGCGCTTTACTCAGAATCTAAAATTATATTATTTATTATATTCAGACGCAAAACATGATTATGATGAATAAATGTAAGTGATATTAGTATTATTGTCATTTGCCTCAAATTAAATTTAATTAAAGCACAATTGACCTGGACAAAATAGACAATAATAATTATGAGAGGGTTAAGCCTCCAAGATCCCATAGATACTCATATGCTTGTAATGTGCGAACATCATGATTGTTAATCGCTAATGTAATATTCGACCCACCCCCTCCTCCAAATTTGATCTTCCGCGATGTTACTTATAATTAAAAAAAAAAATTTATCGATCACTTAAATCATTAATTAAAGTTATTTGAATAAATTGTTTTATTTTCACATTTTAACTATGTAATAATTTTGATTTCTTTAACATGTTGGGCATCTGATATTTGGAGAAATACAATATGTACTACATCATGCTATACTAACAGCTGTAGGTTTTGAAGCAAAATGACTTATATTCGTTCACTTTCCTGCATGTGCTGTATCGATCCACTTCCGGGCGTATAGAAAATTAAGAGTTTACTGTGAGTATTTTAAAATTTATATAATGAATATTCGAGTTTGAGAAAATGAAATGTAGGTATACAATGTACGTATGTAACGTATATAATATATATTATAACTGCTCATTAATGCTCGCACGCCCGTCAACCGCGGTTTTAACTGCAGTGCAATGTGTGCCACGCTGCATGACCATAATATATTATTATGTTATAATATATTGTGTATATAGGTAGGTACTGCGTATATAGGCAATATGCGGAGTTTACTGTCTTTATACCAAATGCGTTACACCATATTCAACAAAACAATATATAATATGTTATTATATTAATAATTACTATATTAAACACATCTAATATATCCATAAATCTTTCATATGATAATGCAATTAATAAGCTTGTCTGCCTGTCACAATCATTGCGTAATATTTAACTATGTAACTGTGTTCTAACTACAAATTGTATGATATTTTGAAACTTTGTAACCCCTGCAGTGCACCTCTAGACGAATTAAAAATCTTGATAAGAAATTAGAATTTCATAAAGCTATATATATATATGTGTGTGTGTGTGTGTGTCTATATAGTGTGCTACCACAGTATACATAATATATACGTTTTTGTAGCTAGTATGTAGATATTTGATTTTGAATTAAAGTAGAATAATTTGAATTCAACAATTTTTATATTATTCATTTATATACTATTACTATTACTATGTACAGTATTTAAATTGTACTCATACTACACATTTATTTCAAATCATATAGGACATGGAATGAGTCTATGTAATTTAAAATGTTAAGTTATTTATATTCTTCATAATATTTAGGTTGATGATTTTTGTTTTTAATTATAACAAAATTTGACAATATTAATTACTTCTTAGCAAATATTTCGATGTCATGTTCTACATGATCGTATAAATACATAATTAAATATTTAAATTTTGATGTCACACTATAATACACTTTAATACTACGATGAGATATCGTATATAGTAGCTATATACATATACATACATACATACATACATATATAATACATATATATATAATGTATCATAATAGTCACATAAAATGTGTACCTTAAATCTTAATTGTATATACCTAATTGTTATCGATAATTTTGTCGATAAGAACTATTTTCGAGTATTCGTCTTGTTATCAGTTAATTTCTGGTCAGATTTATTTTTCGACTATTTAGATTTTGTGAATTGATCAGTTTACCATTAATTTACGTTCTTTTAAAATATTTAAAATTATATTATCCTGTATATTATTATGTCCACATGCTGCAGCCAAATACGTCTGTCGTCCAAACATATAAAAACTCCATGCGTCGTGCAGGCAATCGATTGAATGAAACCTAATCGAAATGAACAGAGGAAAAATACAATTTAGTCTAAGTTGCTGTTGCAGACAAAGGCAAACAAGAAATAAACGTAGACGAGCTAGTTGTGATTAAACGATTTTCATATACGCATATACACTATACACGTAAGATAGATATTTTGACAAATTGACTTTTCGTTAAAACGCCTTCGACTCGATACGTTTACGATGGAGTTATTTTTTTTTTTTAAGTACGTTTATAATATTATGCATTATAGTAATACGCACTGAGTATAATAATAATGGTGTATAAGGCGCGAGTGCTCGCGTCGTTATTCGTCAAACACCGGAATCGTATGAGAAAAAAAGGATTATTTGTCCACGTACCCCCTCTCATGAGGCCACAACCAAACCGGAACTTAAAATGCACTGCCGCCATCATTATCTTCGTCGTCGTGGTCATAGAGAGAAGAGAAAAAAATAGTTCATAATAAACGATTCTTTTTTTTTTTCAGAATATAAAAACAAACTTATGCATAAATAATACAGGCGTTATATAATATGAAAATATCAAATACATAACATACGATATTATGTATTGTCAACACTCTCAAATTTATTATTTCTATCGAATATGATATTATTATAGTAATATAAGCGACGGAAATCCTATAATAACGACAAATGTTCCCTAATGATGTTTCGCAATTGCTACACATACAGTATGTAAATGTATTTTTTAGTTCATTAGCGTTATTATAATATAAAACATATATACCTAATATACGTTTTTTATAATAAATATAATGATATACGACGCTGATAGTTTTAATTACAAATATGCGTCACACAATGACAGCCACGATCCGAAGTTTACAGAAAAATGTATATACACATTATACCTACACACAAACATACACACATATACACACATACATAATTTGTTTTAAATAATTAACATACGAATACAAATATTTTTTTTCTTTTCTAAACGCGTTTGTCTTACTTCTCTTTTTTTCTTGCCCCGGAGACATAGACCCAAAATTATTAGTTAACGAATTTGGAATACTAAAGTGGTAGTACCTATAGGAAACAAAATTTTAATCAAATCATTTGTACACCGCAGTGAAGTGATTAGGGTGGCTACAATGGTAAGCAGACTTATATTAATCCCATAAAAATATCTAAAACCAATAACACAATTGTCGTTAATTTTCTATTCGTTCCGTTAATAATTTCGTTATTCGTTATAATTCCCACTAAGCGTATCCGTCTAAATGCGTTGCACTAGGTTGAGTTTCAAACGAATGTTTATAGCTGCAGTGCACTACATTATATTCTTGACAAAACTTTATTTGCAGTGGTTTTTTTCGTTATATTTAATACTTCCATCAATTAAAATATATTCATAAATGTAATCCACCAACTAAAATATTATAAAGAAATATATGTATTGAAAAACTATAATAATATTATACATGGACTAAATGTTGAGTGGGTATGTATAGAATAAAGAAAAATTAATATTTTAAAACAGATTTTATATTCAGAAACGAGTCATTGTCGTAACATAAAAATTCGGTTGGTTCCAAAAGTATTACAATAATAGTTTTTATTTAATTTTTAGAAATCTAATATTATTATTTTTATTGCTCATTCAATGTAATAATAATAATATATAATATGTATATACATTTTTAATGACATAATTTACTATGGCGTACGTTTTGTTTGATTTTCAAAGCCGAGTCCCGAATTATTCAAAACTGTTTTATAGACTAGTCGTTTATAGTTAGTAAATGTTCGTATTGCATATTAAAACATCTATTCACAATGAAACACGTTTCGAAAAATCGATATTTCATTGCGTGTTGCTTTTTTTTATTTGGCTATAAAAGTGTAATCATTTTTATTTTGTATAATATAATACACTATTATTTAGCGCCTCCACCGCGGCCGACGTGTTTATAATGACACCGTCGCAGTGTGTCTTAACATTGAATCATTCGTATTTTGTTATTTCTCTCCCTATATATTCGAGTTTATGGTAAACATAATAATTCAGACCGTATATAAAAAAAAAAACCATACTGACGTTTAAAATGTGAAGTAGTATAATATCGTATAATATTTATTATTTACAAGTATTATACTGTATAGAACATCTGTTTCGTATGTATAATAGCGTCAATCCAACAAAATTACAAAATAATTTATATCGAAATGTCGATTTTCGGTACGAAAAAGGTATAAACGGATACGTCTCAAATTTGACATCTTTAGTATAGTAACATGCGCATTAGCGAATGCAAAATTATGCGTTATTCTTTGGAAGTTTGGCACGGAGGTCTCCGTCGATTAATAGGCTAAATATTTGAGCAGTATAAACTATAAATAGATACACACATTTTATTGAATTACGTTATTTATTAGTGTTTAAACGATTCTACATTTTGACATTGTAATTGCCAGTATCCATATGGTTCATATATTATTATTAAATGGTTGATTTTTTTTGTAGCCATAAAAATGTAATTGGAAGTAAACAAATTTTAACTCATACTTTTTCAATCGACAAAATAATACAATATTATCTGACAAATGACAATCGACATCATTTTTAATAATATACATAATATTATATGAAATTTAATCGTTTGTTAAATACATGCGTTAAGTCATATAATTACCCAATGTAATTTTTAGACCTAAATGGCTTTAATATTTTTGTTGTGATTACGCAATTATAGTTATCGATTCTATATAATGTAGGTATAGTTTGAAAAGATTTGCCAATGACAACGTTCGTTATTATAATATACTACAATATGTAAGTGCATGTAATAATTCATAATTACATATAATTTTATATGCCTACAGTTTGTAGTTATATGCATATACATAATATGCAAAACATTCGAAATCACATATATAAGCGGTCGTTGGTATTTCGTCTTTTACGATTATAATGTTTTTTTTGAGAACAAAACGGTCCACGAACTTGCACTTTAGGCTCCGACTGCTGAGTTTTATCGACAAAAATATAAAAAATTATACTGCTGATCATTATACACAAATGCATTAACTTGTGACTTTAATATAGAATTTGTTTGTGATTGTTGAAATTGTGTACTTGTCGGCAAACGCGTAATGGTTAAACGAATAATAACTGTCGTTTGATTCAGTTTTGGCAATCAACGGTTATGACGATGCAGTTGTAAAATATATAATATGGAATTCAGTATAATGTCTTTTTGTTTGCAGTTACTATATGTTACTTGATTCTCGTTGGTCTGCTAGCCGGACAGAAAAGAAACATTTTGCAGAAGAAATATTTTCTTTTCTTTCTATAGTTTTAATGTTGCGATTCGTTTGACTAGAGATACATATCAATATATCATATATATTAACTGAGATTAGGATCGACTGAAATCGAATGAAAAAAGTACACGATTTCGACGGTCGATAACCTGGATATTATAATACGGTATATAGGTAATAAGTATAGCCCGAGTAAATAGGAAAACGCAGTTCCTGCGCCACCATCGCGCAGACGTCACGGAATACGCGATGGTTATCGGCGTGCACATCTACATAAACATAACATTGGATGGCATTGGATAAACGTAATAATATATAATATAGTTTATTATTTTTCACAAATTTTAGTGCCATGCAGGAAAAACTTACGCCGAAACTGATTTTTGCTATTATACAAATTGGCGCCGACATTAACGCCAATAAATCAATATAATATGACGTAGGTGTACCGAACGCGGAAAATTACGATATTATGAATCAGCATAGTAAAAATATTAAATATAAGCCTTTTTCTTTGCGCTTACCTTGTTCTTGCATAAAACTGAACAGCGAGTCTAGAAAAGTCCGTCTGTCGGATTCATTGCCCGCCGAGTACAACTGAAAAACAAATAAAAAATTACTTCCACTGTGATATTATGTATCACAAAGTGATTGGTAATCACTTTTAGTTGCACATACAACTTACATCGTTATTATATACCTTTATACGAACAAATATTTTATTTATAATAGATTTTTTCCTTATTTCGATTATATAATAAGACGAATAATGTCGAGTGTTATTAAGTTTTAATGGATGATAAACATCAGGTTCTACCTGATCAACATAATATGTAATATCTATGTATCTGTTAAAATTTTTAAAATATATTTATTTTAGTCGACCGTTAATTATTGTTTAATATTTTTAGTTAAATACTATTAGAATATTTTTAATTTATATTATAATTTGTAAATTTACATTGATTATAGAATAACGATCAATAATATTTGTTCCCATACATATCATTATTCCCATGTACAATATAATAATACACTATAATACATCAACACTTCTCTACCTACCGGTTATATTTAATTTACAGACGTTTCGGATGATAAACTGTATTGCTTTTTCCTAACCTCGAAGTATTTCAAATAGTCAGCAGGTACTATTACTAATACTATTTGTTTTCCCATCGGTCGCAAGTCATTATTGTAAACAAATTAGACACCCGAGTCCAAAAGTTTGACCGGTATACATCTACGTGAACAGTTGAGCGTTCCACTGGATGTCTAATTAATTAGATGCCTATATATTTTCGTCCACGCCGTTGTATAAATCATTGGTTCCCCGTCCCCGACCGCGTTTATTACAAAATATACTCGTTCCACTGCGCAATTCCCTTTTCTCGCGAGTGCATACCGATTCGACATTCATCTCGTTAACTCAATATTAATAATAACAATAATAAGAATAATATATTTTCTGTATGCGTTTATATTATGGTACCTATACGTCTATATTATATGATAAATACTTGTATTTATTTTAGTGTCCGATCATTTTTTGCGAAAAATAGTTATCATTCAACTTCAACATATCGTCCATTATTAACACCCCATTATTGACAGTTTATAACCTATACGATACAATATATAGTCTTAAAGAAGTATAGGAACATCATTTTCTCTGTAATTCTTTGTTATTATTATAATTAACGTGATTATTTTAATTCGCGTGCGGTATACCACGACAGGCACTATTTATAATAGGAACATAAAAATACATCTAGAATATATGGGTAGAAGAAAAAAAATGTTCATACAGCCTACTCAAAAAAAAAAAAATGTTAATAGAAATACACTACGCAGATGTGAATGACAATGACGCGAGGGGTGAAAACATATTATTATGATGTGCGTTTATCATTTAATATAATATAGTGTTTCTCATTAACGGGCAACAGCGTGTGTATATAGGTAGTGTCACTAGTGTGTTTGAGAACCGGTCAGGACACGACCCTATATTATGTATGAATAATAGAACACATCTCGTAATACAGTAGCTCTATTCAATCTACGGGATTAAATGCGATGTATTTGTGCGTGCGTGTATGTGTGTAAACGTTTAAAGATCGTTTAAAATGTTTATATCAATAGAATAGAGTCAGACAAACATTGACAGAAATCCGTTAGCTGAAGAACTTGGACCGATTTTTTGACGAGCAATGCATGTACGGTATAAGCGTTACTCGATGAGATTTATTATTATTATTACGTATTAGATACTTTATTGTGGAGTAGATATTTTCCAAAAAAATGCAATAACCTTTTACTGTTTTTGTGTATGAACCTTACCTACGCGTTAAAAAAAAGAACGAACATAGTAATACATTTTAATTGTTATTGTCGTGCATACGAAATTATACGTTTTGTATATTGTGTGTTATATATGTAAATATATTTCAAATATGAAATAATATGTAGGTACGTACAATAATATATAATGATAATGGGATTAACTGAATAAAATAATGCGTTGTATAGATATATGTTGTATATAACTAGTAATTACTATAAGGTGTGTTTTCGGGAACAAATTGACTGCGACGTGTTTTTAAGGTTATTAACATTGGAGGTAACCAAATCATAGAATATTTTAAAAGCTCTTAATTTAAACATGTTTACAAGTTACGATGATAATTTGAATAAAACACACTCGTTGATTTCACCGATGTATGACGAAATGTGTTTCGTGCTTTGGTATATATTTTTAATTTACAATACTATAATATAATATAGGCATTAACGAACTAACGATGTCTTTCCCAATTAACATGAAATAACGATAATACATACAAGCCACGAGCCACGACACATAAACTCAATACCTAATCGGTTTTAACTTTTAAGTGTATTTTTGTATGATATTATAATGTGGATTATTGAATGCAGAATATAATATGCATTATACATATATATATATTAAATAATAATAGATACCTTTTATAGTTCTTGTTTTAAAAAGGAAAATAATCTTTCGGTTAGGTTAGTTATCCGTTATACAATATTAGGTTAGAAATCACAGTTCCAATTCAGAGGGTTACAATAGTATCTCTATGTTTTAGCAGTGTGCAAGGTTATCGATAGATTTTATATTATTACTTATTACGGATATTTTTAACCGGATATACATGTGTTTAACGTAATAATAACTTAAACAATGTTGGTACTTGCAGCCTACTGCGATATACAATATGGTTGACGAAGTGCAGACAAACGACATCTCCAGATTAGGGTGAATATATATACATATTATGCATATATATATATATATATATCCACGAAATATTAGCCAAGCCAGTTGTCAATGTCGCATGTGGTTCATATAGCGTACACCGATCACGTCACAATATTATAATATAACGTCTGTGTCATCAACTGTTGCAGGGTTCCAATTGGCACTTCAGTAGTGTCACATAATACCATAAGTATTGTGCTAAGTTTTCACTGTATATACTATACACCGTGTACCTAATGTGTATGACCTAAGGCTATAATTGACCGACGAGCGTTAAAATCCCTCAGTTTAGACTGAATTAACTAGGTTTTCAAGACTTAATATGCTTGTATTATTATAATGCTGCGTGATATATACAACCACTCTGACGCTGGTCGACGGTTGCGTACCAAATATATAGATGGGTATACATATTTTCATGATATTATCTGTTTTTCGGTTTTCATTTATTGACTTAAGACCGAGACAATTATTAAATTCGTTATTTTTTTATAGAAGCAATGGCAAGTTTATTTTATAATGACACATTATAAGACCTGCAAATACAGGGGCCAAACATTTGACGCGTATGGTCTTTGGGAGGAGGGTCGTAGGTGAGCAGGACGACGGGCCAATACCGTCTGCAGTGGTGCGGTGCAGCTGTCTCCGGCTCTCACCGATTACCAGCTCTGTCTATTGCGTATTTGAGGTGTACCACCTATGCAGCATACATCAAACTCGAGCACGCTTTTCGGTTCCGGTTTTTAGGACTTTACGCGGAACCGACTGCACCGCTGGTGATTCCGTATAATGTTATGTAATAATATTACCGTCCACCGACTGCGAAGCGTGCAATGTATCGACGCATTCGATTCGCACCTCTCAGTTATTAAGTTTATTATATACTACGTATTCCTCCTCGCGTATGACATGTGCCGGCGACGGAGGTGCGCAATTAAAACTCGCCCCCGCTGCACGGTGTACTATATAATATATATAATATTGTACGATAATATACACATGTACACACGTCGCGGGGTCACGACTTTAAACAATATATTAATATTTCGGACTCGTAAAAGCAAAACGAGCGATTGGGGTAGGGGGGTTAGTGTAGGACGGGAGGGTCAGCAGTGATAAGGGGTGTGGGTAGTGGCGGTGAGACACGGACGCGGAAAGAGGTCGCCGCGCGCTCGATCCCCGCGGTGCCGACGAAACGCGCGTACACTATAATATAATAACACTTATATTATTATATTATACACACGTGTGTGGCGTGTTGACACGCGATACGAATTAACAACAATGATACGACATTATAAACATACAGACACAAAATATATTCGTACGCGTATTATATAATGCGTATAGGTGTATATATAATATCATACACGCGGTACAATATACTCCCGTTCGCCGAGTGCTGACGAATTTTCGCATTATTTTTATTATTATTATTATTATTTATTACTATCAGCGCTCAGCGTCCGACCGGTCCGCGGTGTCGTGTCCGCAGGACCGCGTGCTGTGCGGATTTCGTCTGAAGTTCGCCACAAACGGCTCAGAATTTATGATCATATTATTATTATTATTATTATTATTATTATTATTGCCTATTATAATGTTATCGCGTCGTTCTGCAGCGCACACAATGATACGCTGTTTTTAATTTTTTTTTTTTTTATATATATTTATCCACTGCAACTATTTGGGACGCGTCGGTCGATCTTCGATCGTATTCCAGTGTATGTGTTATATATATATTATACTCGGAACTTTAATAATATCATATTTGTTTATAATCACTATTATAATATTATTCGTGTGTCAGCCTATCGTGCATGCGAGTCTTCGTGCGATCGAAAATTAAAATATTATTTAGATGTGTGTGCACGCGCACACACACACACACACACACACACCGAATAAACGTATACGTTCGTGTGAACATAAATGCATACCTATATAATATTATATACATATACGTATTATTATATTGGTCGGTGTATCCTATACGTTCAGAAATTGGGACGAAATAAAAGAGTTTCTTCGCGCAGTATTATTATAATACGAACGAGATTTCAATCGTCCGTTGACGGAATCTCGTCAATCCAGTATGTATAATCGTATTTTATTCGAATATTATAGTATTATCATTATATTATTATTAAACTATTATTATACGCGACGGATATTAAAATACGTTTGACTAGCACGCGATATCAGATGTGTAATTTACAGTAATTTTGCTACCGTCGTCGCCGTAATGGAATTTAACGCGTCGAAACAGCTGGCATCCATCACCCGCGTGCGATCGGATTATAAATTATAATATTAGGTATATATGTAATATAGTTGTATAAGTATATTATACAGCAATTTTTTTTTCTGCTGCACACACGCGCGTAATATATTTTTGCATACACTTAAAAAGTTATACTATTACAGTATACACCTATAACGCCTGTGACACGCGCGTTCCCAATACAGTCGAATTTGTTTTTTCGATTTTTAACAAAATCTTAAATACCTAGTTGTTATATAGTATTATATAAATATTATGTTATATTATGCACATCGACGGGACATATTATATACACGTGCAATGAGTAGTGATTGTAGTAACGTTGTTCCCAATGATGCAACTAGTGGTGATGGGGGAGGAAGTTTTAACCCTTCAAACCACAAAATGCGAATTTCTTTTCGTTGTCATAATTTTTATTGCTATTTTAAACATTCACATTATACCTTGTACCGTAATGTACAGTGTAGTATATAACGTACACATCAACTTATTTTTATTCATAAGCCCCAAACACCTGCCGTGAAATATTCTTGTAATTCATAGCCCCGCGTCCCTTCCCCCCCCTCCGTAAATAAATCCTGGTTGGCTATTGGTTAGGTATCTACGACATCATTATATAAGGCTGGGTATCTGAAGATGGGTCTGCGCATGCTAGTATCTATAATATTTATCTATAATATATAATATGCAATCGTAAGAATCAAAAATCTAATCAGTAAAAATAGATTTACCGATACTGGGCTAAAAAGTTTCCTGAACGTGCGGTAAGTAGGTACCTATTAATAACTTAGTGGTATAGGGGACAAAAAAAAATGCCTGCTGTTTTACGCGTAGACACAGTCATAATGACACAGTATAATAATATAATACAGTGCTTAAGTATAAAATACGCCATGAAAGTGTACCTATATAAACAACAGACGGACAGCGTGCTACAACGAGCATAAAATAATGTCGCCGAATAAAGTAGAATATAACATATAGCTAGACGATGCATATAATAACGGCGGCGTAATTGAAATCACGTACTTCTGTGGGCACACGTGACAGCCGATCGGTTTCGGTCGCGGACAAAAATTAACATTACGCCCGTTTCACCGCATCGTTTGTAATATGGAAACTCGACGTCAACCTCACCTCGAACACGCGTAGGAATGAGAAAAATTAACCCACAAATTCGTAAAAATCATATATCATTACGCATCAGTGACTGATCTCCAGGGATTGTATCCACCTGTGGGCTAAAAAATATTGTATACTCATAGTTGAGGAAATTAAATTTTGTTTTTATAAAAAATCTAAAATCTTCAATAGCATAGTGTATTCATTACATATATTATGTAGGTACATACAAAATATTCTACTCTCCTCTATGAGATAAGGCCGCCATCGCCACACACACATATATAATAACTTTACGTATTATCGTGTGTTACCGTACTAGTGTCAGTGTATATGGTTGCGCATTATTACATTTTTTATTAGACTTGCGTGTACTTGGATTGTGTACAGATGCAAGGACACGATCGGATCTTTCAGTATTGGATAAGCAGCGATATAGGGCGCTATAATAACAATTAATTATTATAGTTAAATATCATCATGGAAAAAAAATGTTCTAATATCCCGAATTCCAATGAACTTACACGTGACGTATATGAAAAAATGTTATAAACAATTTGTCATGCCACCATTTACATAAATGTTCATTGCTGCAATTGCGTCAACCATCTTTTATCGACAATTATATTAATAAATAATAATATATTAGCATTATTTAAAACACTTTTTTTTTGGAACGTTAAAATTATACAAATTAGAAATATGATGATAATAAAAACAACTGTTTTACGTTTTAAATAGAAAAAAAACTATATTTAACATTTTTAAATGTTTACTTCAACGCATATAATGTGCATTATAATATGCTTGAAATATTTCGTAATAATTAAATTTTTTTTTAAAAATAATATAAAAAATTAAATAATACTATTTTTGAATAAAATATGTATATGTTTATACTAGAAAAGTCAAACATATACAAAGCAATTATATTAAAATCAGTTGATGACTGATAGAACATTTAAATTTATCGTAGATATTTGTTTGTATATACCAAATATATATATATAACAGCAGTTCTCAACCTGTGCTGTGTAATCCAAATTATTTAGGTGCTCCACGGGACACATTCTAATTTTATAAAATTCATTATATTATTAGTTGAAATAGTATAATAGCCAATAAAGATAGGTACTATTGTACGAGTAAAAATGTGTGATGTATAATGATGTCATGAGATTATAGTGTAATACAGTATATAAACATAGTAAATAAATAAATATATAATAAATTATATATTTTTCAAAGTTATTATAATGATTTATAAGATTTGGAAGTAGTGCATGTGCATGTATTGAGAGGGGGGGGCTATAAGGGACTAAATAAGCTTGAAAATAATTTCACAACAATATGAGAAAAATGTTAAAAGTATATAGTGCATATTTTTGGATACTATAATGACTATGTTGTTATTAAGAGCATATTTCTTAATTTTTAAAGCAAATTTGATGATTAATGATAAGTTTATAATGCAAATTGAAAATTTGACAGTAAAACAAATAAATACCTTTAAAAGTATATTTATTTTGAGAGTTTTCACTAGTATAATTGTATCGTATTTTTCAAATCTCTAGTTGACATAAAATCGACTGTTTTTATTAAAAAATATTTAGTAAAAATTAAAAAAAAACTGTAAGTGGAAAAAAAATAAATGCATATTTTTAAATGTATTTGTTTGTAATTTTTTATGTGCATTAAGTTCCGATCCCTAAATTGATTTATATAAATGCATACATTATATATGTATATACTTATAATTTTAGTGGATATTATAATATTATATATTTATAAATCTGTAACATATACTAAATAATAATGCATTCTTATTAGTCCTATACCATTTTACATCGTTCAGTGTTAATTAATTAATTTTTGCAGCGTTAGAGATTTTTAAGGAATTACTATGATTGTATACCATTGTTTTTACTGCAGATAAACGGCGTGTTAGTTTTTTAAAACGAGTTGAATGATATTTTTTGATATGTTTAGTTAAGTGTATTTGTCACCATAAACTAAATGGCTATCGACTGCTAAATAATATTATGAGCATATAATTATCGCTAATAAGTATTGCAGCAATGCAGTACAATAAATATAAACCTACACGCATATTATATTCTTTATCTATATCGATATTTTATTTTTGATGCAACTGGTCCTCGACCGAACATTCATATTATGACGAACAACACTTATGTTATACGTATAAATTCAAAACTAGCTTATTGGAATAACTTTTGGCATTTAACTATAATTAGGTATAATGATGGAACAACGAAGCTTTTATAGTTTTATCTATTTTTTTGTTTTAATAATAAACAAGATGAGCAAACCCTTCTTTTTCCTTTGTATCTATAGAATCCACTCGCCAACTAAATATTATGCTCTACTACCCCACTCCATGCCTACGTATATCATTCAATGAAAACTGAAAATTGATATTTCGACTTTTAATTATATAAATATAAATTAGCCGTAAAAATTAACAACTCTGATTTTTTTCTAAATATGTATAGAATATAGATATGTTTATAGATGCCTATATATTTATAATTATAATAAACGTGACACTTGCGCACCTTAAAATAATATTTTCAAAAATACTTATCATAAAATAAATAATAATGTATTGACATCCAAACATTCTGACTGTCTGTATAGTGAAGCATAATATACACAGTAGTCAGCAGTAGGCTACATTAATTATTTTTACGTCTATTCTATAATAGACGTATGCTATAAAACGATAGATTTAAAAACAAAATTCGTGTTAAACGCCATCCAACAAAAAACGAATACTGCCTTCTGCCGCTACTATATTGTAATAGCATGTGCAATGTATAATATTATACGACAAAGACTGCAATTTTATAATAATATATTGCGCTGTGCATCTTTCCGTATTTCGACGACTATATAATACACTACCTATATACAAAGTTATAGCGCGACGTGTGTAATATTTCTAACGACATCGGTATATGATTTACATAAGATTTTAATGACCGTTTTAAACCCGACGATTTTAACAGCGGGTGGCGCGGCGTGGTTTCAACGCACATTTCAGTATACCTAACAAACGGTTTAATGATGTATCTTAAAATTTTATCACCTATCAGATTAATTGCGTAAATACTTATTTGTTAACATTTGTCGAGGAATTTCCGTTTGAATTACCCACGCGAACGACTCAATATAATATAGTGCGCGCCACTGCAGCAATGACACATACTGTTATTATTATTATTACCCATTATTACAAAAAATATCGTCGTATGATAAATATATATATATATATATATATATATACTATACAATAATAATTAATATAAATGGGGTCTTTATCATTATTTTTTTTTTGTTTAAGTAATATTATTGGTACTATAATAATACGATTATATAACGTGGGTACATCATCGCGTGTAGATCAAATAAATGTCTCGTTATTATAAATATTTAGGGTTTGAAAATAATATCTACCTGTATATTTCTGTTCTAATGGTCTAGACAAAAAAAAAAAAAAAATGGAATACGACCGAACGCGCGCAGTCATATAATACTAATATAATATCTATATAATAGTGCACATACTATTCGAATTCGGTGTTGGGGAAACGCGGTTGACGTATGGTATAAGCGGCGATATTTCGAAAAATCGTAATGCGCCCTTGGCAAAACACGACATTACAATATCATCATAATATATTATTATTGTTGTGATCGATATTATTTGAGGATATCATTTTTCTCGTACCTGTTTATTAACATTAACATATTTATATAATATAATATATTATACATTATACGTACGTGTTGCGCGACGGTCGTTGACTTTACTAATATGCATTATGTCTACTGTGTTTTTCCGTATGCATAATAAAATCGAAGTATACTAAACATTACAATTTATAATATTATTATACTATCGGGATATTGCTAGTCGGCGTACCTATTTTATCTTTGCTGCATAATGTAAAATTGTAATACGCGTACACTGCCATAGTACCATCGTATTATACTTGTCCGCGATCCGACTGCCGTAGCCGTGTCGTTGACTGATGGACCGTACGCCCACCACACATATATATATACCAGGAAAAATATTGATTAGACGAGAAAATAATAATAATACTAAACGAAATCCCGAACGCGTTAATCGCGGTTTATCCACACACACATACAAGCGAGCTGATTGATCGTCGATCTCGAAAAGTATACGGGAATCGTCGTCGTTATAATAATACGCTCATCTGTTTCCCCGGCCGCCGATAATGTGTAATATATTTTTTATTTTCTATTTTTTGCTTTCGCCCAATTATATTACGGACAATGAATAATCGCAGCCGATTAACTGCGGCCACAGCGTGGGATATAATAATAATAATAATAATATGTAGAACGAAGAACGAAGAATTTTAAGTTTTTTTTATTATGACTATTCGACCGGCCGAATAAATAATCGGTCATCTCAGGCGATCCCCTCCAACACGCATCCTATCAAAGACGTCTTATTATTAACGTGATGTGATTAAATATGTATAATATGTACCTACAAAAGTTATAGGTTGAAATATTCGTGTGTTTACATATATAATAATAATTAATTATACAATGTATACAATTATATTGAGAACAAAATTTGTGAAAAAAATTAATTTAGGTAGCTACTAATAAATAGTATAATAGATTTGATAAATTATAAAACTAGTGCGAATTCTTAATTTATAATAATAATATTAATTAAAAATATAAGATTTTTAGTTACATCTTTAAAAGACGTAATAAACTGACTTTCAAATATATATATATCCCAAGTTGATTTTAACCTCAACACTAACCAATGCACGGTTGTTTTAAACTACCTTTATATTAAAATATTGCGTTTTATAAAATTATATCAAATGTATTACAATTCTTTGAGTAGCCCAAACTTCAAATATTATCTTATTGTTAATATTATATATTATGTGTTTATAATAAACATTTTTTCTTTTTAAATTATCCAGAGCACACATTTTAGATACTATTAGGTGTCGAATGTCGACACAAAAGTCGGCGTAGTATCGAGTATATCAATAAGAATTCTATATACAAAGTTATTTTTTCAATTCGTGAAAATTCTTCTAAATCGTTTAGGAGCTTTGGAGAAGTTTACGAACCGAAAACTATTAGTAGCTGGAGAACTAGGTTAATTGCTTTATCCTTTCATATAATAAAACGTTTTACGTCGAGATAATATGAAAACTGCGCTGAAAAGAGGATCTAATTTCTGTTGGTCGCCCGTACTAACATATATACATTATATGCTATTCCGTTTTTCAATTATATACGTCATGTTATCGCTTTTTCACCCCTATACTACTTCTATTTATATACCTATGTACATATAGTTATATGGATGTTAGAGGCAATTCAAGGTCGATATACGCGATGATAAAGTTTAAGGATTTCAAAGTGTATAATGCTATATCCCCTATTGAAGAAAATAAGACCGTTAACGGAGGGACGCTATACATAATATAGTATTATCAACACACATATATATATATATAATATTATGCCGTAATCGGATGACTGTTGGCCAAGCATTGGAGTTATTAGGATCGCTTTTGTCACAGCCATATATGTTCATGTATAAAATATTATATTATAATCTGAGTTTATGCAAGGAATGCGAATTGTGTAACAATCATAAATTGTTTACATAAACCGTCAGATTTCGTTTTTAAATAGAAAATCGTTTCACACATAATAATCATATTACACTATAATTATAGCATTATACATAAAGGCAATTGTCAGTCAAAACTTAAAACATATCATAAGTCTCGATGATGATTACATTACACATTCATATGAAATACGCGTTATGTGACAACAACCTTAATACGATGCAATACGCCATTATATGCAGCCTGTTAAAAACGTTTTGACAAAAGTACAACGTTTATGACTTGCATTATGATCGTGCACGGTCGGATGATGTATACATGCGTCACCTGCTGCAGTAGCGATATCGGACCAAGACGAAAAACAAAAAATAAACATTTGAATAATTTTTCGTAGGACGAACGCGGGAGTTGAACTGAAAAGGCGACACACGAGAGGTCGATCAACAATTTCCGGGTGTAAAAAAAGTGAAACCGACCACGTGATATGCGTAGGTTCGTGTATATATGTTATATTATATATAGGTCGGATGCCTCAGAGGATGCTACACTCGAGTGAGTTCGACGCGGATATTTTCTTCGCCCCCCACATGCTGTGGTGTTATGGCCATCGGGTCGCACTCGCGGACATTGTGTACAGCACTCAGCAATAGTATAGCAAATACAATAGATTACAAGCAATGTGTGTGTTTAGATTGATATTAATTATTATATATATAATTATAGGTATAGTGATGAAAGAACGTATATCGAGCGGCGGGCGAACGTGGATCGTCGACCCGTGATATATATAGTGATGCAGTCAGACTGCGTCACATGTCATGTGTCTCGCGATGAGAAACGCGGACCGCGGGGCAGGTGAAAATTAAAAACGCGTCCAGAGACGAGAGACAATAAAATAAAAGCGAAAGGGAAAAAGGGACAAGAATCGGTTCAGTGACAACAGATCGAAATTCGTCTGTCTGGCGGCGGCGTGTGAATAATAATCACAATAACGTTGTGACCTAACCCCGGTCCGAGATAGACGCGTATGGAAATTCCCAACAGTCACCTGCGAGCATACACATTTTAATGTGCGCGTCTATACGCGATAATGACGATGATAATGTAATATAATAACCGCGAGGTGTTATGCATTGTCCGAGTGGCCCAGACTCCTCCGCAGACGTTGTCGTCATCGCGTTTTCTAATTTGGTGTGCGTAGTGACTGCTCTGTAGGGTCTTCAAATCAGTATACGCGGGCCAGAGAGTGTTTACGAAAGGGTTGTCCTATACAGGAACAATTAGTCATGGGGTAGCTTCTACCGTAAATATGTACACGCCCGACTTGTCACCCCATCCACGATCGGTAGTACAACCGCCACTAAACGTACGTTTCGTTAACGTCCGCATGCACGACTATTAAAGTATAACAATACAATCATAACGTAATGCGGTGATATATTATATTATTATTATTTATTCTCATAATATCATGATGTACCCACTACACCTACGATGATAACATGATCTCCATCAGCGTCGCAGCCACTGCAGGAGCCGTCGTGCGTATTATATGGGTATTATATTTAAGAAAAGACTGGAGTATAAATGGCGAAACGTTTTGTATTTGGAATATACATTAAAATTTTGTCTGTGGTATTGATTAAACATTCTACATAAAGAAATTCGCTGTCAGGGGTGGATCTAGGAATAAAAAAGGGATGCTTGACACAAAAGCTTCACTCGCATACTATAAGTCGACGGGTATACTCGTGGTTTTAAAAATCAATAAATCATATAAACGTATAAAAATCGTGAGCACATATTATCATACATTTCTTTAAATATAAATTATCGAGAAAAACATCTGTGAATTGGCTTCCAAAGGATTGATAACTCGCCAGTTGACCGTTGTATCCAGCCCGCATGTAACATCATTTAACTACTCGAGTAATATGATAAGAACTAGGGGATTCCTATACAATACGCCATGGCCGAATAAAACAACAATCTCAAAAGTATTTCTATCCGGGCCGACCTCGACAAGATTCGCGTCGAAAATAATATTACCGCGGTAACTCGCATTGGGACGAACGGATCGCATCCGACGCCATCGCCACTTCGGGAGCAGCAGCAGGCCAGTTCGCCGAGGTAGATGGCGGCCGCGGCGAACGCGTCTTTGGGCACGCGCCGCGTTGGTTTGTAGGTATTATATACAGTCGCCGGTTGCACCGCGGCGGATGATGGATCGGCGCCCGCCCGCGTGGTCCGCTCGTGCCCGAACCCGCAGGTCCCCCCCCCGTCCCCCCCGAACGCGGGGAAAGTGAACATCGCTCGAATAAACCTCCACCCTATAGGCGCAGTGTGACCGGCTCATCGCGTACACGTGTACGTTACTGCTGTGATAATTATTATAAACACTGGACGACAATAGTTTTTTGACGCGCGAAACATTCGGTCGGCGTTCGAATTGGCGCACAAAAACCGCCGCGCATAATACACGATTTGTGCCGGAAACCATCTATGAAACTCACATAGGTCGGGCACCCACATTTAATACCGTATAATATACACTTAACGCGGGACAAGACACGCGGAGCGTCTGTCGCCTCCAACAATCCACCGCGCAAAAGTTTAGGAAAAAAAAAAAAAAAATTATAACTATACGACACAACCATTATTATTACGTTGCGGTTTTCGATGCGCGCGTTCATATCTACGGATATACGATTTCAGTGTTTCGTGGGATAAGTGCCTATTGACTGGCGACCGGTTCGCCGTTCACGTGAAAAAGATCACCCTGTGTAATACAGGCGGAACTCGTAAACGTTCGAGACTCGTGTTGTCACTTCTGGATAATATAGTAATATAAATTATAACGTACGTCGTATTTGAATGACTGTACGTTATTATATATTATTTACAAGGGTCATGACCTCAGTATTTTTCAAAAACCATCACTAAAATGTTTTCGTGCGCTGGAAAATTGTATTTGTATATATATATAATTAAGTCTCAAATTTTATAGCATTTTTTTTTTTTGCATTATTAGATAATAATATTATAATATATTCCTTGATTTTACGATTTTTTTTCATATTTGACGATCGATTCAATATTTATAGTAAATGTGCTCTTATAACACTTATAAGCGTATTAAAAACATCATTTAAATAAATATAAAAATTAATCATATAAAGTTATTATTTATTTGAGGTTTTAATCTTGTGGCAGGGTAGTAATGAATATGCATGATCAACAATATTTATACAACAAACTTAATAAACAAAGTAACCTGTTGTAGTTATTTTATATTATCTACTACTTATTTTTAATTAGTTGTAGATATGAAGAGTAAAGGATTATATTAATATTTTGTATAATTTGAAATTTACTCGAATTACAAATAAACGCATTATTATTTTGAACGCAAAAACATACAATAATAAGACAAAATTAAAAGGTGAGGTTTTTTTTTTTTTGCTTTTTCAAATACACGATTACATGCATACTTAGTAAATTTGTGTAACTCTAAAATTGGATGGATCCCTGCATATTATAACAATTTATAAAATGCTGCACATATAATGTTAGCGTGCAGTATTATAAATTTTGTTTTATTGTTTTTCGAGGATTGAGAGATGCGTTTACGCACACGACTACACTGCATTATAGTAATATAGTACCCAATTAATATTCGTCAAATAATAATAAAAAATTATAGTGTGTCTCGACTCTCGGATTATACCAGAAACGAAAGCGCGTATATAGGAATCGTGGGGTCCGATCGGTCCAGGGCTCGCAACAAATAACCCACTCGGGATTATTATTACTGAAAATAGATCGGAATACGCGTGTATTATATTAATGATTTTTATACTTTCCACGTTTTCGAGCGCATATTCTTTTAATCTACAGCGACGGCGTGAGTAATTGTCGCCAGCGACATACGACGATGTTCGAGGATTTCCATGTACGCATAGACGTAGTCCGAAGTAGAAGCATAAAACAAGTCGAACTCAAGTGCAAACCGCACAACGTCAGCTGCGCTGCCGTTTGAAAATACAGCCGACTGGACCGATATAGTTAGTCACGGCCGTACTATGATAATAATCGTCAATCGTGTATATTTTATTATGTATAATATTACGTAGCTATAGTTAGGACACGCTCGGTTTTACGGTATTAAAGCTACGCCAAAGACCGCGTAATCGATAACACACGCATGTGATTTTCACGAGAGACCGTATAGTAGACAGAAACATCTTTCTAGTGTAGTAAGTCCCTTTCTTTTTTTTTTTTTTCCAGTTTGAACCGACGACGCCGCGGGGACTGCTTGCGCATTTCTTCCGCGAGTGTAGTAAGTCCCTACATAATACAAACATTAACCATAAGTGTCCGGTTGGATATTATGTTTTTCGAATTCCCGTTCGTATTTATGCGTACTTTTCTTTATTTTCGCTTCCATTATATTATATTTGTGCATGTCCCTCGCCTCTGATATAATATAAATTATAGTAAAATATGCGTCCAAAACGGCGGAGCATTAATAACCGATCCGCATACCAATATAATGTATCGACTATCGGTTTATTTTATACAGATATCTATAGCATCCATCGAATATAAGACTATAAAATACTTAATATACAGTTATGCTTTTAATTATAAAATAATATGATAAGCTGCTAGTACATAAATATACAATAATAACTATAGTGTCTCGTAGAGCTTATTCCGTTCGTATCTATATGCAGTCCAACCCCAACCCCGTCTATTCAACCGTTTCCTGCACATACATACCTACTTTATGACTTTAATTACTTTTTAAACGCACGGTGGAAATTATGTGTTAAACTTTTAACATTTGTACGTGGATTTTTTTTTATTTCAATTTTAAGCAAACCAAAAATTACACGAAAATTATATTTAAATTGTAGCTTTTAGCATGATAATGTGATTATGAATTCCTAAAATCATATTTCAAATAGTACAAGCATATTATTGGTGGTGACATTAAAGGCGATGGTGATAGTCCCTGCATTTATATTTTACAATGTCACTGACCTGTCGGAACTGTTCCTCGAACGTCCATGACTGGGCCTCGTTATTGCGGGCCGCGGACGGCGACTGGACGTCGGCAGGACGACCGCCGGACATCGGCACGTCACCTGAGTGGCTGGACTTTGGCGACAGGTCAGCAGCGGCCGCCGTCGCGTGTCTGCTGAGCGCGGCCGTTGTCAAAGACACGGCCACGGCGGACGGCTGCTGTAACTGTAGTTGCAGTTGCTGCTGATGCATCTGCGACGGTTGTACGGAGAGTCCGGGGTGTTGGTACACGAGATGCTGGAGCATGGGAGTTATCAACCGGGAACCGGACGCCAATTGTCTGGCAAGCTGATTGAGGGTTTCGCGTTCCTCACGCTGCAAAAACAGATAACATTTTGATGATGAAAAACTTAGCGTTATGTAGGTACAACGTATTTTCGAATACGACTATGATCTCGTATTTCACGCCTCTCTCTCTCTCTCTCTCTCTCTCTCTCTCTCTCCTTGTCTCTCAGATTGAAATCGAAAATTCATCATTAAACAAAAACGCGTCTAAAATTAAATGAAAAAGTTTAATTCCGCGTTTCTTATTTATATACGAATATCACTGTGATTTATATACCATAAGTCCATAACCTGCACTTTGCAGCATTCTTTTATATATTTAACAATTGTTTTAATCGTGTAATATGTTGAGCGCGTCATCTAGTAAACACAAAATAAAAATATTAAAAAAAACATTTTAAAGTATTCATATATGTATGTAATATCCATACCATACCATCCAGGACATAAAATTATAATCAGAAAAAAATATAATATTCTGGGACAGAATATAATATATCACACGTTTAAAAGAATTTAGCCAATTCTCATAGCCATTGAATGTAGTCGACAGTGTGACACGACATATGTGACGATTAACTACGATTGTTAAAATTAAAGTCATTAACCCATGACGAAAAGTATTTAGTGTTAAAAGAGAAACAGATACATAATTCTAATTACTGGTGGTCTAGTGTACTTTTGATTGGATTTCACCTTGGTAGTTTATGATCGAGGACGAGTTTTTTTTATAGAAATTTTCTTCGGTCAAACTGAATTGTGATTAAAAAGAAACAAAACAGTTTCAAGAGGTTTAAACATAAAATTAAAATATATCTTAAACTCCAAATTGATTATTTTAAATCAGATAACTGATCAATACTGCTTTATTTTTTTGTTTCTCCCAGCCTCACACCACCGATCCATCCGGAGTTACAGCTAACTTCCTTAAAAATGATGGCGTTTTACCTGCATTTCCAAAATGTCTTGCTCGTCCTCGGGTGAACAATCCTCGTCCTGCCGGCAGTCCATCATGATGTCATCGTCGTCCATATCACGGTCATCCATGTCACGATCGTCTTCGTCGTCGTCATCATCATCGTCCGTGCAGCCCTTGGACCGGGATGGTGACGTGTCTTCGGCCACTGTCGAGTGTGGCCAGTGATATGCGACCGCGTGTGGTTGTACGCTCAGGTTGAGATTGAGACCCAGTCGTCTCGGACTTCCGGCTTCGGTGGCGGCCATCTTCACTGGTTCTGTCTGTGCGTTGCGCTGTTGTTTGTCCAACTCAGACGACGGTTCACTATTCAGCTACGGAAATCCAAAAAAGTCAGACATAAATTTATTGTTTAAATATTATACTTATTATACTATTTGGGGACTACATTTTAAATACTGTGTTGGGGCGAGGAGGAAAACTTCTTCATTAAAAAAAAAAAAATTTCCACCTTTTCTATATAATATAAAATACACATTACACATGATATACTATGTAATAAGTACCTAATCAAGAAGTCCAGTTAATTTATTAATGTAAACATACGCATTACTACATCTTTGCGTCCTAGTCATTTTTATTTTACTATTTCATACGCTATGAAGGGTTGAAAATTTAGAACATAGTATTATACGCCATTCTACATTTTACATCCTAAAAGATTAATAAAACCTGATTTTCACGACGGTACTTTATAGTCATATAGGTATATGTTTTAGTTTTATAATATAAGAGTGATAGTGTACCACATATTTTATTAATTCTAATCAAATTATGTTTTTTTAACATTGCGTACCTACGTGACAAACCACGTTTTTATATAATAATATAGATACTGGCCTAAACTATCAAAATATCAAATTGATTTATTTTTAATATATAATATCATTGAACTGTTTATTTAATATCAATATATAATATATTATAATATTATATACCGATAATATTACCTATGCATTATAATTCATAATTGTTCAAACGCAATCGGTCAGACGTGCAGCTGCATTAAATAATATATTATTGGAACACACGGGTGGGTCGAGTGGGCATTGGCAGGCGACTGTACAGATGGAACAACGACAGCGGTCCTCTCTTCTACTAATAATATTCTTTTGGATGTGTTTTTACGTCAAAGAAACGGAATAATATAGGTAGGCGATACGATCGAATAACAATAATTTTGGTTCATCTTTTGTACGTATCGCGACCGTTTTCAATCTTTAATATTTTAATTTATGCCAACAATAATGCACCAGCGCAGACGATATTACTATGGTATTGTATCCGGTAGTTAACCCTTTCTATGGTTCGTCGAATTTATAATATTATATGTAATACCATTTACATATTGTAATAGTCCCACCAGTGGAATACCTTAAAACGTTTGAATCCGTCGTGTCAATAATAATAATAATAATAATAACATAATCTTACAATATCAAAACTCATGATTAAATATACATAATCACAATACTTATTAATAATAATAATACGAGTATAGATATTATACCGTACTTTTAACCAGCGCTGTATATATTTATTATTCAATATTCGTATTATAGAAAAATATAATACGCTTATAATATGGTACAACGTGTCGACGTTATCGATCTAAACTTATTGGAAATAACCTTATACGCATTTCAACAATACGTAGTTAAGGTAAGTATTCGAGTACAACGCACGAAGTTCTTATGCACGAAGCCACTTTAAAACCGTGTACCCAAAAACTATTTGATGTGATATTTGTATGGGATATAACTGATCTAAGGAGTCTTCTCGATTTTCCATTCGACGACATAATATTTTATCGTTTTATCGTCTAGTCAATTCGAAGGCGTGAAAACTCAGAAATTGGCGTAACCGCGCGCCATGTTAATTAATAATAAACTAGCTGGCATTATATTATTCTATTATTATTATTACTATTATAATTCTAACGGTCTGGTATTAAGAAAAAAATAAGTATGTATATATATTATTTATATATGACGTGTGGCCGACTGCCAAGTGGACTAATGTAATTTTAATGAAACACGTGTTATTTGTCCATATATCCTTCATCTGTCGCACTCTCGAGCTTTATTATTAATTCACTCAGAAATCGTCATATTATCGTCAACCGAATGTCATAAGCAATTTATCAAAAAAGGACCGGCCAAAAATACGATCCGTCCGAACGATTTGGTTTCGTGCGAGCGGTCGACGTTTTAAGAATATTTATTTCTCGTCGTCTGCAAGGCCACCCGTCGGAAATCGATTAAAATATTGAATTGCGCGTTAATATCGAACGACAGCGTTTTATACAAAACACAATATAGTATATATACATACATGTATCAGAGAAATACGTCAAAACTGTATAGGTACGTGTCAAGAGAAGCAGTGCACATAAAATGGTAGGTAGCTGGTTTACCATTTTAATTTTTCTTTCATTATAAGTGATCCGATCGCACGATTAAGAGGGTGTTAGCAAACTATTTATTTTCTCTCACTGACCCACGCGCAAGTAGCGCAACATATTAAATTTGCGTTCAGTAGAACCAATCTTAATTGTATTGTTAGATTTAATATTAGAGTGCATTCATTATTACTATAAAATTATCAATGTATTACTAATATCAAACATAAAGTTAAGAATATTCTCCATTGCCCATAAGGCCAAATAGAAAAAACTATTAATATTGTAACCTAACTGGCCTCCTATTTCATTCGAGTAGGCCGTATATTGAACTGGTGACAGTGAATTAAATTTTTTTTATTTATGTCCCTGTTAATACTATTATATGTGTCTATAAAAGGATAGAATAAAAACAGTAAACTGACATATTTTAAAATAATAATAAAACCTTTAAGAAATTAATGATTTTTCAAGAGTTTTGAAACTTTTTTTATATGCTTCTATTATAATTATTCTTACTTAGACAAAAATATACGTGTTATTATATCGTCAATCAAATATGAATATTTTACTTAATACAGTTTTAAAAATTTGAATATTAGAAAGTGCATATTGATGTGAGGTGTGTGCTAAAAAATCTAATATCAATAAAATTCAAGCTTATCGAAACATCTTCCTTTACAAAATGTTGATGTTTAAATCTATGAAAAGGAATTCAAATATTAAATTAAATAAAAATTACGTTAGGCATTTTGAAAGTAATTTTATTTTATTAAAACTGTATTCTAAATTTCTAAAATAAAAACTAAAATTGCCAAAATACTTTCTAGAGACTTGGGATTATAGTTGGAGAAGAAGACTACTCTCTGGTAAGATCTTTAGATAGGTACTTCAAATATTATATCATGCCATATAATAATGTTGGTAAACGCAGAGTAAATTTTGTTTAAGATACCTATCTACAAAATGTTGGCAAATCTAACAACAGACGTAGTTTCAACTTAAAAATCGTAAGAATACCATAATAGTTATTGAATATACCTAATACAACAGAATTCTGTTGTCACAATAGGCTAGAATTTATATACAATAAATAACTTGAAATTAAAATTGTTTATTAATATTTTGATCACATCATATTTTAAATGCATACGAGCCCATCATTGATCGTACTATTTGTAATACTGTCCGTGTATGAAATAGGCATGCGCACGTGTTTACAATAATATATAATATAATACGCGTTACGCACGGGGTAGGAATCTAACGGATTTCGATTTATTATTATTATTAATATTATTTTTTTAATAATAAGAAGAAAGCATCAGACGAGAACCAACGCCGGCGCGTTATAATAACACCCCACGACGGTTTATCGCATGCTAAACATAATATAATAATAATATTGGCCGCCGCCAGTTGTATCCATACTACCGCTCCATCACTGTTGTTGGTGCAGCAGACGATGTACCTAATTATAATTCCGATACCAATCGTCCGGATTCATATTACGCGCCGTATATTTTATATAATGTGCATTTAACGATTCGATCAATGTATAATGTTATTAATCATACAGGTAGGTATACAATAATATCGACCTTATTACGGATCGTATACGACGACGATGGGAGCGACTACTGGTTTTTACGGGACTATGGTTTTTTTAGAAGATCGTGACCGCTCTGGGCTCTGGGATTGCGTGTCACGTCAGTATATAATATTATAAAATATATTAAAACACACACACACACACACACACACACACACATTGGATCGCGCGCGCGGGTTATCGTTTTAATAATTCGTTTTATATTAATAATAATATAAGAATTCCTTATCGGATCACGCTATACTCAAATATACAATATTATGAGCGTCTCCGACGAATGGACATCAAGCCGTAGACTCTGTGTGCAGACCAAATTTAACTTATTATTACGTAAATGTATACGCAACACCCTTGCGCGTATGCCGTACAGCAAAACACGCTGTATCGTGTTCTTTATCTCTGTGACGTACTGGCATATGATACTGCAGACTCATTCACCGAGCATGTCCAAATACATCCTTTAGCTACCTACATGAAATTATACAAATAATAAATTTTTGAAATTTCTCAATTAGGTAGCTGCACAATAATTAAACAACATATATTCTTCAAATACGCGTGTATTATATGTTGTATGCCAATTAAAGGGCATAAATGTATAATAATATACCAATTACCGAAACTTAATACTACTTAACATATATTTTGTATTTTATGAATAACCATATTATTAGCTTGGCGAATTTAATATATAAAAGAACGTATTTTATGGTTATTAGTAGAGTAAGGCTCAGAAGTTATAAGAATTGAATATCGTGAATATTATGATCCCGATTAATATCAGATACACCAAGCTAAAAATATGAGATATAGATAGTACAATGGTGAGTATAAATATTAAAAACCTAAAAATGTATATTTTGCATATTTTGTCAATTATAGTGGAAATGTACATATTTCTTGATTTTCATATGCATATTCGATATTTTTTTTCTTCTTCAACCAGTGCACTTTAAATAATATTGAATATATGATAAAACTCAATATTATTTAACATAGGTATTTATTGTTATCGCCATGATTTATATTTTAAAATTTATTTTTCAGTTCAATAAAATGTTAAAACGCCAACCAGTTTTCTGCCATGTTTTAAATATAATAAATTTATTTTTTCCACATTTAACATTTGTTTTTGTGCATATTAATAACAACATTATAGATATATTTTTTTTTTTTGAATTTTTAATAATTTGTATGCATATTTATTAATACTTTTTGCATATTTAACATATTTTCATGCATATTTTAAAATTTTTTCGTGCATATTTTGCCTTTTTTAATTCCTATAACTTTCAAGCCCCAATTATTATTATTATCATAAAACGTGTGTTAAATACAAAGTGCAGAAACTATTCGAACAATATTTTTATGCCTGCTACCAAAACGCTTTACGTGAGGGTCGGGCCACGATTGATTTTTCATCGCCTACGCTCTCTCGAATCCAAATTTTCGAAATTATATCTATGTATTCTCCTCCTGTACGGCTGTACACATTTTAATATGTATTTATTATATAGCGTGGTGCGCCGCGCTATACACACTACGGCCGCCGCGACGATAATAATTATTATCGTTTCGGGCGCGTTTTAATAACTGTTATTTACGAGACGCGTCACGATCGCATGGCGACTACCGTGGTGGGTCGGATATCAACGTTATAATATGACTAAAGCAGAAATACATATTATAAAGTAAGTATATAATGAAATACATCGGTTGCATCGTGCCAGACCTGCGCAGGCTCGTTTAACCGATAATATATTATATAATATAGTACAAGCACAGATATTATATTATAGATTGCAATTTAATATTAAAATAGGGGCAGTACTTGAATTGGGAAATTGAAACAAAGGAAACTCAAATAGAAGTTGAATAAACAGCGTTCAAACTGTACATTAATCTAACACTAACCCCTGAGAGCCTTACCATATTTGTTATTCTTTATAAAATTGAAGATATACAAAACAAAAAAAAAATGTCGTTGGCATTTAATATTTTAATACTGTGTACCCGTGCGTTCTTATAAGAAAATTTAGTATGGGAACGGTAATTAAAATCAAATGCTAGTTTAGGAGTTGAGTCCCCTTGCGTGCCCCCCTCCCACAATTCGAGCACTGAATAGGGGTGGATAAGAGGTATCAGGGGGGTTTTTCAAACCTATATATCGTTTTAGAATATAATACGTATATTAAAATACCTACAACGATACTATGCAGTTACGGGGGATGAGGCGGCGAAAATAGGATATATATACGGACGTGGGTTGTGCCGCTCGGGATTCCGCAATAACGCGTTCAACCAAAACTTACTTATATTATTATTTACACTATGCGGCAGTCATTATTTATCGGCGTACTGACAAATTCAATATATATAATACTCAGAGCGACCGGTAGAGTTCGCCAGTAAGTTCACGTAGCACCCTTCCCGTATATTAGTTTAACACGATATTATATATATATATATATTAACGTCACAACATAAATCGAAATAAATTGTGTTAATATAATGTCAGTGCACTTTTATAATAACATAAGGCTACACACAAAAGACCACAATACGTTGGGTTGTCAGCTGAAATTTGGTGAATTAATTTTTGTGGATGCTGGCTGCCGACTGCATCAGGCAAATTGTTTTGCACCTATTTACCAAAGACGCTTGCTACACTCGCCAATGGCTTCATGCCCGTTACGGCACTCTATATAGCTCAGGAGATTTTTTTCGTTTTATCTATTATAATACAGTTGCATTGATGAAGTGATTTTATTATTCTTATAAAATAGGTGATTTACGTTTTTATTACCGTTATCATTTTAGACATATTCATCTCATAACTTAATACTTATAAGTAAACGTTTTGTACAAAATCAACAAATGTCGACTTCTTAAGATAAACAGCCGTTTTTTCATCATATTTCAATTCTCAACAATATTGCTGTCATCAATTGGCATCGATTAAACCACGAAACAATTTGAAAACGGATGTCTAAAAAGACAACTCTCTCCAATAATTTAATATTATGATAACGCCACCGGGCACTAATTATCGAATACTATTTTTGTTGGAAAAATGGAAAACACGGTTGTCAGCTTTATATTGAACGGACTTATATTATCTAATTATACTTTCTTCAGATCAACTAGGCGCCAACGCCAACGGTCGATCTTACCATATTTAATATACAAGATTGATAAATTTACTGGGTGAAAATTTACTAGTGAGGTAATTTTCTAGCTTTTTTTACCAAACAAATTACAAAATGATACCTAAATAATTAATCATATTAATAATATATTATAGTTGATATAAGATGTGAAGTTTTAAGTTTTAACAAGGTATACATTTTTTTATTATTATTTAGTTATGCTATGGTTTCCAAAAATATGGTATTTTCATAATATCGTAGTTATAATGCATTTTTGAAAGAAGTGGAAGAAGAGGTGTTCGTGGGGATATCTATTGTGGCTATATGTTACCAAAAATTTCAACATTTACTAAATTTACGGTAAATTAACTTGAAAAATATGTATGTCAATATTACATTCCTAATTTAATCCGATAACAGTGTAATTAAATATCAAATTTGGCTTGAACGAAACAGGTAGTAACTAGTAAATATCCTCACTTATCAATAGACATGATAATATTATTACTATAAACGGTAATATAGTTCTACTATTACTAGTAGCGTTCATGATTATTACTATATATCTTATTCAGAACACACGAAAACCGTATACGAGTATACTTCCGGTCGCTTGTTGTTAACGTGGATCGTAACATATTATATATTATAATCGTATATATACATTATTTTTTTAATTTTACACTTAATTTTTGTTTTTTTTTTCTTGCCGGCCGCGAAAGAGCCGCTCGTTAAACAAATTCTTACGACATCATTAATTACACGCGCTGTGGAACCGTCTGACACTTTTCCGCTGCCTCCGCCGGTCGTCCCTTCGCCATGTAGCGCCGAAATGAGATTAGTAGATATATACCCAGACGACGACCCAAATGATGAATGTACTTTTGTTGCGCTCTTGTTCCGTCAGCTCTTTCGACGTCGCGCATTCCACTATAGATGCATTATATATATGTATATACTTATACATACTATTCAGCTGCAGCCCTAAATGTATCGGTTCATCAATTTTGCGCGCCAAAACTATTTCCAATAACTGCCGTGCCGGCCAAAGTCCTCTCGCGGTCTATACACACACAAACTTTATATTACACGGATAACGACGCTGGTTGATATTATAAAATAATAATATTGTATTACGTCATACAAGCCCTTCTCTTCCATCACGAAATCTACTAGCCACACTATATTATGGTCGTTATCGGAGCTGCGAGTGTATAATATCGCCGTGGCTATTTGTTCCACGAAGTTGCATTATTATCATTATTATTATTATATTTTGTATGAATAGACCAAATTCTAATGAAGATTTTGGCACCGGTGTGATGGCCTAAACTTATAGAATGTACATATAATACCTATATAATATATTGAGGTTTTTTTTTTTTATATATTATAATTTTTGATTTTATATCCCCTCGAATTTTTTCAATATAATTGTCCCCATTCCGATTTCCGAGATATAAACAATGGACAAATAGGGTAGTTTTTCTATTATTTTTTCAAATTTTAATTAAAAAACTACAGCATTTATTGTAATATTATTACAACTTATTACGAAATTAATATTTTATTTGGCAGCATTAATTTTGTTTATACGGTTATTTAAATATATTTGACGAACGGTTAAATAGATAAGACGTAATATCTATATAGATAGAGTTGGGACGATGCAAAAACGATAAAAGTTTGACAAGCAAGAAGTGAAAAAATTATAAATTTTCGTACACGATAAATATATCACACGAGTGACGACGACGAGGAGTCTGGTAAATCCGATTACGCCGCCTCCGCCACGTATCGCGTCGATTGATTTGATCCATCTGCACTGGACCGGCGCTTTGAATAACACGATACGAGCACATATCGTTCGTTCGATTATTGTTGAGTATATAATATTATATCTTATATATGTGCGAGTGTTTTGTATTTTTACACGGTTTTGCATGTCATTTAATTTCCCAGACGACTATTGCATTTCAAACGGAATTAAACGAAGTGAAGAAAATATTATAAATAAAAACTACGCGAGCGCCGTCGTCGTCGCCACGCATAACAGAAATTTGATCGCGACGACACGTTTTATAATATTTTAATATCAAACGCCATACGTCTCGCGTTATGCTTATATAAAATATGATACACGCACACTGCACAACACAGCGCAGCATATAATTAGCTGATACAATATCCGGTCTGCACTTATGTATCGTAACGTCTTCTTTTATTTGATCATCGTGGCCAATAATTACGATTTGGATTTTATTAGAATGGTAGAATGAGTATAGGGCCATGAATTTGCAGAAAAGCGATTTTTTTCACCTTTTTGAAAAATATGGCATTCTTAACAGAATGCTTGAATTATGTAGCAAAGAATTCAATTTTAAACCTTCTTTTTTCTTATATCAGTTCATTGTTTTGCATTACATATTTCCATTTTATTGTATTATAACTACATTTTTAAACATTTTAAATTTCACTTTTTAAGATTTTATAGTGTTAAGTGCACAGCAATTTTTATGGACATACGCGATTCACTTATTTTTTATTTTCAACACAATGTGGAACGGAGGCAATGAGTTAACTCGATTCGATTTATACATTTTTAGGCACCAACAGCAGAATAATACCCTAAACAAAACGCATGTAAACACATTGTATAATATGCATAACGTGATATTAAATAATATATAATAAATAATATTTACAAAGGTATAGTTTATGTTGGTATATTATATTGACTGTAGTGTGATTATAATATATATATATATATATATATTCCTCTCAAAAATTATAACTATAAAATTTTAACTTAAGAAATCAATAATATACTAAGTATGTAAGTCAATTGGAGGGGTAGTTACCGTCGTGTATGTTATTATTCCACTGTGGATACACCTGTCCGGAATCTTTTAATTATAAGGTGGATTACAAACATACATACGTCACTCACATAATATATTTCATAATAAAATTTTTTACGATAACCTATAATTTTCTTTGACCGCTACGGCTCCGATCGTTTACTCTAATATGCGGTAATCCGACAAACCGTTTTTATAAACATATCGCTGGCGACCACCAAACGGCAAATGTCGATCCTAGTGCGGGCGTACAATCGTTCAGTGGACTCGCAGGTGTGTACGTACTGTTTAATAATAATAATTAATATAATACACCCAAAATACTAAAAAAAAAACACGAATTTCGAACCCGATCGGTGTTCAATGTGCTCTTTTTTATTGAAACGTTTGAATTTGAAAACTACTTACTCCAAACGATGAGTGTGTTCGACAGTATTGATAATAATATTAATGATCGTAAACATAATTCGGTCAAGACGTAATTGATTTAAGTATTTGTGTGTTTGTGTGTTTGTGATCATAACGACGAGACAATTATTTTCTCGAAACGCATCCGAAAATAATTTCGTATTAAGAAATTAAATATTTATAAATATTAAAAACCGACCGACTAATTTATCGTCTTGCAGACGTACGACGTTCTAATAAAGTGTGAAAAATAGAAGACATATTAAAAACGCTCATAACATCAAAGACGTGTGATATATACATTTTAATAATAATATCATAATAATATGTACATAACTAAATTTATGTGTATATATGATATGTCTAAAAGGAGGTCATCGGATTATTAGTTTTTTTTTTTCGAAGGTCTCGATAACGATGAAAAATAATGCATATTATACACAATAATATATATATATATATATATATAACAATGACTACGGTGGTCTACGATCGTAGTGAGCTAATGAACATATATTATAATACAGTGGCTAATACCTATATAATATAATATGTGTTTGTGTGTGTTTTTTGGGGGGGAAATCGTAAAAATTAAACAACCTATACGACGTCCATATAATGTCATAATGATATTAGAACTCGGTGATGTAATGATAATACGTCCAGAACCGGGCTTCTTATGTTGTAAAACAAGTCTGCCGTTTAATCTAAGACGGGACTCCTGTATAATATTGTGACGTCGTCGTCATCGTTGCCGTCGTCGTCGCTGCTCAATTGATTCATAGTACGGATTCCTTTATACATAATAAGAGTGTCTATATGCATACAAAATATAATAAACCCTTATAAAGCTTCTGTTTAATAATATTATAATGTGCATTATGCGTTGTATATACTCGCCGGCGAATGAATCGAATGCACTTTCCGTCAAATTATAATATTAATATTATCTATTTTTTCTTCCGATGTAATCATTGCTCACCCATCAGCTATAGACTGACCAATAAAAGTCTCGTTCCATCACATCCCGTCACAGTGATCGTCATTAACAATTGTAGTACGATTCGTCGAAAGCTTAGGGCTGAGTGACGTAACGTAAACACGCCGCATAAAATATACAATATATTATTATATACGTAATCGGTTATACGAAGTATATTTCGTTTAAACAACTCTTGATAGGAAAAGTTCTCGTCTTTTCGGACACATTTATGATGAACCCCTTAATTTTTTGGATAACATGATGATATATGACATATATTGTACTAATGTGTTAAGTTTTTTTCATTCCTAATATTGTTGTAGCTTTCATACAGGTATATTTTTATTGTGCGTGGTACAATTAATATTGTTGTAGTATAATATGCATATTAAATTTATATCGATTATCGGTAGTTTTAATATATATCAGGTCTGATAGGGACGAGTTCGCAAACTGCCAGTTTAGGAAACGCTGGTGTAGACGAATAGACGATTACGGAAAACGCAGTTTTAACAATTCGTCGCCATATTACAATGCATCGTTGTAAAAACTTACACCCGTCGCGTATTTGGACACACCACGTCATACACGTGTCATCTATTAGTGTAATATCATATTGTTTTGATTGTTAATTACAACTTGGAAGGAGAAACGATGTACCTATTAAAGTCGCTTATCCGAGCGAGTAATGGACAATTTATCTCCGAGCCGTGCAGATGTATTAGCGGCTTGGTTAGCTGTTTTTATTTCTGCGCGAGGAACAACACACAATGTCCATCCAAGTATAATATAAATATAATATACGTGTTTGTCGCGCAAATCCACGCCTCGTTATCTACGTTCCTTATAATATTATATTAAATTATGTGCAAAATCGAGTGAATTGAATCGATATATCATATAATATGCCGCTGGTTATAATAATTGTACGTCAATATTATATTATTATGTGATCGCACGCATACTCCCCTACAGCAGTCTTCGTCAACGCCCCGGCAAACAAATTGCGGTGGAACTTATACCTTGTACCCGCCTAAGGTCCAAAGAAGATTTATGCTGTCAAAGTTCTAAATTTAAGATTTTTAACTCGAGTCAAAGACAGTTAACAACACTTAGATGATTTATGATAGATCTTAACCAGTCTCCAATCTCCAATATACTGTAAATTGATACACCGATATAATACAATGTGGTGCGAGATCTGCTCTGGCGATGATAAGGTAATATATTTTTATGTTCTAAAATAGTGATATGTTGTATACGTCCTGCTTTTCAGTGAGAATCGCGATTTTGGGATGTCCTGACTACAATAATACATTGTGCATAACATTCTAATTTCCTAAAATATGTTCTGTATTAATTTTGAAGGGAGTATAAAATTCAAATTAAAGTTTATATGAGGGAATTAGGTACTATAATAAAACGAGTGCATGATTAAAAAAAAAACTTGGGTTAAAATGAGGTCGAGTAGAAAATATGTCAAAGTGTCTCCTCTCGTATTTTATATAATACTTTTTTGTATAAACGTATGATAATATAGTATATTTGCAACTATATACCTATATAATATTGTTTATTTTAATTTGTAGGTACATCGATAGAGTCGGTTATCATGTGAATGTGTCAGCATCGCCCGACTGTCCCGCCGCCCGTTAAGTATATATGGTAAAGGTGTACGTACCTATATATAATTTATTATAAACGCACACAACAATACGCGACTTGGCATAAAGGAACAAAAAATGAATTTTTTATTATTCCATATTTGCCCGTGTGTTGTTATTGTATCCCTTCTGTACGTTTATAGATGTATTTATTATTTCCGTTTTCGTTCTGCGTGGTACACGCCCCTCGAATCACCGGCACTGTTCTAAAACGACGGATTGTTATACCTACCACACATAGTTATTATATTTTATTATTATAATAATATATAGGCTGTATCGTGTGTGTTTGCTACAAACTATTACTTTTACGAGCTAACCGAAACAACGACATGCGACGACGACGACGACGGCGGCGGTGGCGGCGACGTTGGTACATATTCAATTTATTATAATATGTTTTTCTGGTCACAATTGCACCGGTAATCTATGCAGTAGGTATCTAAATTTACACAGTTAATATAGGTTATTATATTATTATTTTAAGCGTTTGACCGTACATCGATATTATTCCAACTCCTGTCTCCTACTCCTACAATTACGCATATATGGAAACGGGTTATAGGTCGAAATATCTCAAGAAAATAATACATTTTATCGAAAATACCTCTGTCAATACAACTTCTAAAAAAAAATCTTAACAACAAAATTAATCTTATCAAAAATATCTATCTATTGTATAAAAGTGAATATAAAATTAGTTAAAAATAATACATAACCATATAAATAATATGTTGTAACAGTGATATAAGTATATTGTATATACGTATATAAATATATTATAATATATTACACAAAAAATAATTCATATCGTTTATAAAAAATAATGTATAAAATAAAAACAATAAATAAATTGCATAAGTCAAAGCTAAATATATATTATGCAACATTTAGTTCTTAAATTTTAAACTCTTGGTTTTGTACTACACCTATCAAATTGTTCTACTAGTCTTATAACAATTATGTATTATGGTCTTTGTAGAAAAAATATACATGTTTAGATATTTTTCCAGATATATATTTTTCAGGGATTTCTTAACTAGATACCCGAAAACGACACTGTTGGTTTACATTTTGGGGACATTTTTCAAAAAATATTATCAACGATCTATCCTGAAGAATATTAAGCAGCTGATATATCGTCATATTATTATATGTGAAGATATATACTACATGGACTAGAAATAATTTAAAACAGTTAATGAAAAAGTCAATTTTAGTTTCAAAGCATGGCCACACATATAGGTATGGTACTTACACTACTCATATTATTATGTTATCGACTATCGGCATTTCGACCATCGGTTAATATCATAATATTGTCAATATTTTGAAAAGTCAAAATAAACGTATTCTTATATTACATAAATCATGCGTGCTATATGTAATGGATAATTTTTATAGCTAACACGCGGTAAGGGGTCGAAAAAATAACTTTTGAAATTTATGCCAGTTGTATGGGTACACATTATACCTACCTACTTGCTTACACACACACACACACACACACATATTATTATGCATCGTACAGACGAAATAAACTTACTCATAAAACAATAGTGGATACAATTATTATTACAGTTATTATTATTACTTTCTGGATAATAAAAATTACAATTACGACATTTCATTTACCTGTTTGCTCATCGTCAAGTTTTGAATTATTATATTAGTAAATAGTTATGCGTTTATCTGGGCGTGAACACGCACATTTTCGGTCTACTATAAATAGTAAATATAGATAGGTGTATACGTTATAACAACAATGTTCTACAAAATATTACATTCAAACTCCTAGTTAAATTATTCTAAACGAATTACCTACTAATAGTTGAACATGTTTATAAATTATATTGTGTACAGGCTTAGCTACGTTCAAAAGTTTCTTAAAAATAACATATTATATTAAGTGTAGTGAAAAAAAAAATCAAGTTTTTGAAATATAATAGTTATACACTTATAAGTTATATTTGAATAATATTGTCCAATGCCCAAAACATGTTATATGATATTATATATAAAAAAATACTTCCTATAATCATTAATAATTCCGGTCGTCATATTATACACGTTTTTAAACGTATTTATAACTGCAGTATTTAAATACCTAAATGAAAAAGTATTAAAATAAATTTTGAAAGTATTTTAAATATATAAATGCATCTATATATGTGCTATATATAAATAAAATTAAGCTTTTTGTGAGCCGCGCGAGACACGTGAAATTGGCGTGTGCCAACGTTGTATTATTATTATTATTATTAAGTAGACGTTGTCTGGCTCACCGGAACTACAGCCGCATAACGTGTATAATATTTAATAGGTAAAATAAAACATGTATATATCGACCAAAGATTCTCAAACTGTTTTTTGCGTTACACATACGTGTATTATAATATCTTATAGATAATCAATGTGCGTACTCGCGTATCACACTGCTGCCGTTGGCTAAACGCGATGATTATTAAAAATGATAAATCAGTAAAAATTGTAATCACTAATCGTTCGTAATTTATCTGTTATTAATTATTTATCGGCAAACGTATATTTGTCGTTCGATTAGCACTCGCATATTGATAAATAAAAATTAAAAATTATGTTTACTTTTCACACCACCATTAGTTGATCTGCGTACCACACAGTTTGGACACTTCTGCTGATACATATTATTCTACAGCGGGAGCGTCATTTAATGAAACTAAGGATTCGTGTTTGCGTGCAACGCGACCGTTGGAAAAGAAATAGCTGCCAATAATTATTATTACTGAACTAAACATTTTTTTTAATCGACGTTTTAACTACTGTATAATGTTGTATTATATTATATATTGTTTCGGTACGCGTCAAACGACGATTATGTTATTATTATAAGTGCGTATTACCGATGCAAAGTACCTATGGGCACCTAAAATGAATTCCATATGGATATTTTATATTTATATTATTATAATATTTATATATCTACACAATTTCAAGGGTACGTATATTATACATAAACTTATTACCTGCCTAGAGAGATTTTTCGCAGTTTCTATGTGCACGTGTGCTTGTTTTGGGAGGTAAATTGTATAAAATGACGCACGTCGCCCAAACACACTGCAAAAATAAATGTTTTAATTTCTCACATTTCCTGGATATTGGGTCCGGTCTACGACAAAAGAATATCACATTATAACCATGTATAGTATCTATTATGTATAAAACGATTAACGGAATACCTTGTTTATTACGAATTTATGATATTTGATATAAATAAATCACTTCAGGTTGTTCATACGAACCTTTTGATGATAATGATCACATTTCAGTTATAATATTATTTAGGATCGAAAATATTCATTTTACATTTTATCTGGGAAAATATATAACGCCAATAATTTGTTCAAAAAAATACCGTAAATCGTTAATATTAGGTTTGTATAATATAATTCAAATTTTCAAATCTTAAAAACTCCACCTCGTTGGCCGACAATAAAATATTCGAACGTTCAGTATTTTATATTTTAATAACGTTAATAATACTATAAATTTACAGTGTAACTAACAGCATAACAATATATAATAACATATGAGAAATTATTACCTCACCGCAAAATGTATGACTGAATTTAATTGCATTGGATATTTGGATGCGAATATCGGAGGAAAAGGTAAGATTCCTTGCGATAGTATAGTGGGTGGTATATCACGCAGACTGCACGGTTTTTACATACATAATATAATGTATATAATATTATACACCTTAAAATATAGTATGAAAAATTATTTTACGTTGTTAATAATTTCCGAAATAACCACAATTTATATTACCTATATACGCCTATTGTGTTGTGGATATTTATTAAACGTATTTTTTGTCACGTCTGCGGTATCAGAACTCGATGTATTTATAATCACACTTATTTTCATACATAGAAAACCAAGGGATTAAATTCCTAAGGACTTATAACAGCCGTGTGGGGGGGAGGTCGCTCATAAACAGATCCCCTCAATATCTATCTGTTGCATCCTATACCTACACCATAATTGTATAACTTGTTTATAAAGTACATTGCACTAAACGAGTGCACGTTTACATTAAACTCACATATTAAATATAATCGTGTACGAGAAAATATATTCCTTGTACATCGTACCTACTTACATGTAATATATTTAATGATCCCGCAATTATATATATCGGTAGTCGACGTTTTTTTTTCTTGTCGTCGCTCGAAGGGGATTGCTGCAGAACGTTATCGGATGTTATTATATTATTATTATTATTACATATTATATTATAGGTATACGAGTTATGATATGTGTTTTAATTACGACACATCGACGTCATTGTTTCTGTATCTTCATTATGTATTTATGTACATACGTTAACTGTACATCCATATGCATTAAACATGTATAGAGTAATTTACCAATCACGCTCATTCTCAATTTTACCTTAAAATTATTCGAATTAATTTCAATTATTTTTTTTAATTCTTAAAAATACCTATATATATAGCTTTCAGTTTTTACTTTAAGAGTATTTAGTAAAAACGAATCGATTTATTCATAGCAATATAAAACAATGTAAAGTGTATAATATTATAACGACAATGCATTGTCGTTTAATAATTAAATATTTTCGACTTCAACGTACAACACAAAACAATAGCGATTGCTGGACATGGCGAGTCATTGATTCCTAAGGCGGCTGGTCATCGATTTTATACAAGTCAATACGCATATTTTTAGTAAGTAATAACGTTATACTATTCTACTATACTGGTGATAAAAATGTACAACCACAAATCACACTGACATAAACAGTTTTCTATTATATAAGGTGTCCTGTGTCAATAATATAGCAATATATATTAATATAGTAAGTAGCATAATATAATATGGTTAAAAATATTAACCGTGATAAAATTGATCAGTTGAGTAATATAAACATTTTACATCTTGTTTAATATTTTGGATATATAGGCCACATACCTTCGGTACTTAAGTTTTTACATTACAGTTTAACAGTACACCTGTTTGATGTAATATAATATACATAATATTATTCGAAATCGCGCGCGTGAATCATTTTTCGATCCGCTCTTATAATAATCAATTTACTTATATACCTATGTATTATACCTATAAAAAAAGAAAAGCGAGGTAATAGAATTCACAAAAAAAGTATGTAGATTACGGGAAACAGTTTGAACAGTAAATTATATTATTATTATTATAAAAAGAGCGCACCGAATGTATGTCTTTCACCTGCACGCGACGTTGTAATTTTTTTCTTCCGTTCAAAAATAAAACAAACATGCAGAATGATATATTTATCCACAACTCACTGCCCATCGAATAAAATATATATTTTAAGATAATAATATATTATTATTATTATTTTTATAAGCGTAGTCTAGTCGGCGCCCCGTGTTGACATCTATACATAGATTTACAAGCACGCGCGCAAGTAAGCCACTGGCGGTGGGGGATTCGAGAAAAATAATAGACAACATTTATCGTGATTTTGGGGGTAGGAAAAAGGATAGGATTATGAAAAAAAAGAGGAAGATGGGACAGAAGAACAGCTGTATAGATAGTTTTGCAACATAGGCCATAGATCAGTACCTATATAGTAAATATGCATCGTATGTGGTGAATTTAAGGGCTTCACGAATTGTATTACTTTATATATATTATTGTATTGTATTATACTTGTAACATATAATCGATATTTATCTCAATATTGAGATGATAGTCATACAAATCACATGGTATATATGAGGTATATATAGATACATCCCCATTTTTTTCTTTATTGATGCATTTTTTTTAATTCTAATTTTTGGAATTTATATGTATACCTACCTACTTAAAAAGTAAGGACCATATTTTAAATTTTCAAACACTTTATTTGTATATCATTTAAACCTTAAGGAGTATTCTATGGCAATACCAACTTTCTTATTTCAAATGATAATCTCCATTTTTCTTATACATTTTTTAGTCAATAACTTTTTTGACAATTTTGATGTATCAAAATGTGTCAAAATTAAATTCGAAAGTGTAGTTTTTGAGTTATTTTAACTTTGAGTAGATAGATATTAAGGATAGTATGTCATTAATAGTTTATTTGGAAGTTATGAGGCTATGATAAATTTAATATTAATCTATCAATATTTAAAATTTGTAAGATTATGGGTGTATAATTAATAGTACATAATGTTTTTACTACTTTATATTTTTGTTAAACTATGTCTTATGGACTATTGTCTAATATAGATTTTCATAACTCAGAAACTAATATTTAAATATAAATCTTAAACATCTAACTTTTTAAAATAAAAAAAAAAATCTGCTTAATTATAACGTAATTACAGTAAAAAAGGTTAGATTTAAAAATCTAAAATTTAAAAATAGTATTTTATAGTATATATAGATAGATACTGTAGTCTGTAAATATATGTACCTATAAGTACTTAAAAATTCCAAAAATCAGAATTTGAATAGATTCATTAAGAAGATATTATAGACACCTACTATTTAATGGGTTGAATACAAGAAATTGTAATGACATTTTGGGAAGAATTAAAAATGCTTTGTCTTAAAGATAGCAATAGTAATATAGTTTAAAAGTGATCCCATGCCAGTGCCAACAATAGCAATAGCGTAATAATGTGATACATAGAAAAACGATTTCGTGTGGGACAAACTTATAAGTATATTATTCACAGTAGATTTACTAATTATTCAAACTACATAAAAGAGAAATTTATCTGTAATGTTAAGTTATTTTTTTGATATCAATACTGAAAAATGTTTTAATAAACAAATGAAAAAACCAAAAAAAAAAATAAAATATAATTTGTATGAAAGAATAATTTGGATTGTCTTTAAATAAGAAAAAAAATGAAAACGCTACGACACACATAAATATTTTCTTTATATTGTTTAGTACAAATTTGAATATTATCTCCGTAAGTTTGTCCCGCGCAAAAACCATTTCCATGGATAAGTTAATGGTGGTGGTGCAGCGTTCTCTTAAAGGGAAAAAATGGGAAAAAATGGTGTGATAGTGCTTGGTGAATCACTGTGTAGCTACAAAAAACCTGACGTGGAAATATTAAAATAATATTAGATACATAATATAGGTACACCTACGGGTATAATATAAGAATCACAAGCACCTAGATTACTGCATTATTATTGTACATCTGCACAATTGATTTCTAATGCCGTTTACTCAAACGTATACTGCAACGACTACAACATAATGTATTTGTAACACAATATTAATATATTATGCAGTATCTACGTGTCCTATACATTATGACGTATTTAAAAATGACACGCGCGACCGATGCACTGCCAAACCTTCTCTGAGTAAACTTCCTTTTTCGTCATTGTACGTAGACTCCGAGAAAAACTACAATTTCGCTGTTTTCGTAAAACTAATTTCAATATATTATATTGTTGTAAATACATAATAATATATAATATTATGTACACTTTATTCTCATATTAAACTGTTTACCAAACGATAATAAAAAATAAAAACCATACAAATTCAGCGTCAAGTATAAGAACGTGTATTTAATATCACTATTGTATGTATGTATGTATGTATTATACCTAATTAGTTTTTACTAAAAAAAATAAATTGAAATATGATGTTAAGTCAATTATATGCATCAATAGCAGTTTAAAACAAAATTGGTGACTATTAGATGAAGATACCTTATCTTTATATATGAATACACATTGTTTTTTACGCAAACACAACTATTTTTTTTTTTTTTTATTAAGGAAATTTGACAAATAGGTATCATCTATATTACTACTGGCAATTTAATATTATTAGATTACGAGTTCCACGTGACTTAAAAAAAATAATTCTTGACGTTTAAATGCATTTAACATAAATAATAGCTACATACATAAATGATATTCCAAATTCATATCGAATTAACTTATACCTATTAGAGAAATCATGCGTGAATTCCAATAAAAACGAATACGAAAAACTTACTATTGTATAACAACATCTCAATAGTATATAGTTATAAACTACAGTATTTTACTACATAATATAATACCACGAAGAAAAACATTATTTGAATTATATTATCCTTTGCAGTAATGCAATTTTTTTACCTTCTGAAAAGCTGGAAATGTTTGGTTGTTGTTTATCCCAGGTATTCAAATCTTATATGTATTTAAGTATATATATATATATATATACTTAATTTATTTACTTATTATATATATATTACAATATTATTTTCATTCGACGCCATTATGTTTTTATATATTTTAATGTAACAGTTAGTTTAGGTATTTATTATTTTTGTCAAACTCAAAATTGTATAACTAAGTAAACACACAATGTATGTTATTAATTGAAAAAATTACAAAAGCGTTAAAAAAAAGGCTTAGTTTAAATTATTTATAATAAAATATAAATAAGTATAGTATTATTATTTTTAGGTTAGAACAACCTTTATTACCCATTTTATTTAAAATATCCTTATTTCCCTGGATTGTACTTTTATATTATTTACTTACGTTGTGTGCATTATGTCATACAAATATTATATAATAATAATAATAAAATAATACAATATATTATATATTGTGTTTAATTTTATTATTTCATAATTTATACTTGACACGAACGCATTTAGAAATCAATGTGAGTATTTTTTCAATCTATTCGATATAAATGAAAACGAATTTACCAAACATAGGTAATTGGTAATTAAAAATGAATATACACTAATTATACAGTTTAGTTGTCCAGATAATATTATATAATATTGTATTTCATGAAATAAATATTCACGATTTCAAAATAATAATATAATAAACTGCGTTTGTTGGGCCTGGTTTATTCTACTCACCGTTTCATTGCCTCATTACATATAATACATAAATAATATATACATTTTATTACCTATAATATTATTGTGAGTTATAAAGCATCATTTTGTTCCATTATATTATATTTTATAGGTGTATATATCGATATTAATCACGATGCATTTACCATACACCACCGACAGTCAAAACATAATAGGTACATATTATTTAATCGACGATGCGTAGGGTGCGCATGTATTATAGGTACCAGCAGCTCGTGTGATTTAAGATGTCAAAAGGGTTATTTTTTTCGAGTCAAAATGTCAACACACATACACCAACAAGTATAAAAAGGACGAAATCATTTGTACAAATAAAAATGCCACCCGCTATTATCGGTCCGTGCGCCGCACAAATAATAATAAAATATATATATAATAGGAATCGTGATATCTTATTCTTTATACATATTGTATTTGTTATTTTTCTCCAAGTCTATAAACCTCCCTTTTTTTTTAAAAGCATCGGTTTCTTTGAACTAGCAGGTCACCCTTATAATAATAATAACATAAGTATTATAGGTATACATATTATATTATATATACGTCATGACTAAACAAACGTTTGATTTGTACGGGTATATTTTCTTTTTTTAAAAATGTGTTGTACTTTTTGGGGGTTTTATTACACGTCCATAAGCGAGTTGTCAATATACACACACACACATATAAATCGTCGGCGGCGACGTATATCGCCGCATTATCAAATACAACGTGAAAAGTCCTTGGACCCGTTACAGGCGCTTACATATTATATATCATATATATATATTATGTATAATACCTATACGTTATGGTCAAGGACGTAGAGGGCGTCTGTTCGCGCCGCCGCCGAGATTCTTTTGCCGGTTTCGGCGTGATAAATTTTACGGGATTATATTGGCCGATATATATATATATATTGTGTTTGTACCTGATATATATATATATATATATTAGGTACAAACACAATATAAACCGAACCTAACTATTGTGTGTACGATAAAAAAAAGGACATATTATTATACACTATAATACTATATTTATTATATTCATCGACGCACATAGCTTAATGCTGTGTGTTCATATATACCTATTAGTTATATAGGTAGTAAGTACCAAGTGCTGCGCGGTACGTGATGAGAGGGCTGACTGAGGATATTGCTAGTATAATATATTATGACATAATAATAATATTATATCACTGCTGCATCGCATGTTCGTGTATCCATATATAATATAGGTACACCAAATTACGGTTAACGGGATCGGTTAGATTTAGTTTTTTTTTTTTTTTTATATTGTTGCTACGTCTACGTAAGTTAATTGCAAAAAAGTAAAACGAGCTGATGGTGGTACATTGTCGAACCACGTCCCTGTGTAACACGCCCTATCAAATATATAATATTATACGAACACCACGCTACTGCATCAGTAATATAAATTATAATATTATGTCTGTGTGACAGTCCACGCGCGCTTTATGTAATTCTACTTACTAGCTGAATTATTACCCGGCTTCATTTGAATAATAAACGGATATTTTTACCATTTACTATTAATTATAATCCAATTATTCAATTTAATATATTTACGAATTTCTTTATATTATTTTAAAACTTCTTAATAGTAAACCTCATTGATAGTGGTAGTAATTTTTTTTATGATATATTGTGTTTCTATATGCATCGTACGTCAATCGGAAATACATCACATTTGGAACTATGGTCGACTATATTAATACGAAATTAATACACAGAATTTGGTTACAAAATGGAAAAAAATAGTGACAGAAATATTTTGAAACTGAAGAGGTATATATTTTAGCCAACTCAAACAACTCTATGAAAAAAAAAACCAAGAATTATTCAATTGCCCAATTAAAAAAAGTCGGCATTTTTTATATACTTATATATTATACAAGTATTATAATATGATTTGAATAAGATTTCGAACACGATTTTAGTGAATGGTTAGCGCAAGAGTGTTAGCTGACATCAATATAAAATAAGGGGCAACGGTTAGTAAGTTCAGGAAACTTATATTTACAATAGGTAGCAAAGTAATATTAAAAATCGTGATACGTGAAGATATTTTAAAAATACTGTTGCTTGAAGCTTCCTTGAAAATATGAGTGAGTGATGCCAGTATATGCACAACAGTGAACACCCACATTTAACGCGTAATTATAAATTTGATGTTATATTATTGTAGTACACTAGTGCCTATTAGGTATAATATATTATATATCCTGTACAACATTTCATCTTGACTATATGTCATCGGGTGTCACTGTTTTCAAAAATATGCAGACTACCGAGAAATAATACAAATGGGTTGTTATAAATATTTTTTCAAAAACAAAATCGCCTAATAATATTGTACACTATAACGCCTCACCGTAAAATATATACCACCTACCTAGTACCTACACATATATAATATATACGTGTGCACATCACTGCACGTATTGGCAAAGTTATCAAAGGTAAAAGAGAGTGACATTTTTCTGGCACGTTCCAATTATTTCTTTGCGTATATAATATGACGATTTTTGTATAATCGCTTTTTATAACAAATTGAAGTAATGATATTAGGAGTGGTAATAATATTTCATTATATGTTTGCAATTTAGGTAATCACATCGTTTCTCGTTTGTTCGTTTAGGGTTAAATGATTTCTTCAATAGCCTCTTGAACGAGCATATATTGCGTTTTAAAAACACGTGCTAAATTTAAAACATAGGTACTGAAGATATTATATTATGAAGCATGGGTACCAATATGAAACTAACATGACATAATATTGTTATTATTATAACAGGTACGACTTATTTAATAAATATAATAATATATATCATATTTATAAATGTTCAATTTATAATGGCTGCAGGAAATATTTGAGATAATATCCTGTGTATAAACACAATAATCGTCATTAAATCGCCATTACGACGCGATTAATGGTAACCGATGGGCAAGGTTGTACGATAAACTCATTACATTTATAAATAATATTGTTATACATATATACATAGTAGGTATATATTTAAGGGTGAAGACCATGATTATATACAATCATAATGTTATAAAATATATTGCACGCAGACACCGAAGTTTAGCGTTAATATCATGTATAATGTAAACAGTTAACTTAAATATAATATTTTTCCCTTAATTTGTTTTTATTATATATTTCAATTATGTCACGCCTTTTATTTTTGATTAAATTAATAACACAAGAGTTTACGATACAATATATTATTATGAACACATTACGAGTACAATAATAATTATATTACAGGGCGTTTACAACAGTATATAAATTGTTAAACTAACAAAAAAATATTGAAAAAATGTACTTAATGTTGTCGCCGTCGTCAGAGTAAACGTAAAGACATTATAGTATTTATATAACGACGGTTGAAGAAACCTATAGTAATATCACTAATATACAGAATAATGTTTTGATGAAAACACATTATACGCAAAATTAATAAGTCATTATAATATTATAATTATATAATATTTTTCGTTGGTAAAAAAATGTTAATCAATAATGAAACTTAAAAACAGTGAGAATATAAAATGAAACTTGTTTTTAGTAAATATTAATCGTGTCTATACTTTAAAACACGATTTGTGGTCTTGGAAGACTTTAAAATTTAGGCAAAATCCACACCTATATAGGTATTAGGTATACCTATATAATATAACCTTACCAATAGCATTCGCGATATTATGATATTTACGATTTACCCCAACGATTAGATGTCTATATATACTCTATAGTAGGTACTACCTATATAACTATATGCTCATATAGGCTATGATATATATATATATTAGTATATTAGTATACCTACTAATTGGATTTATTTAGAAACAGGTATATTAATATTAATTCTATACAAAGGTTAAATAATGGTTACACATTAATCCAATTAGTTCAAATGTAATTATTAATTATTTATCAATATAGGCGGATAAGCCAAAAACTTAAGACGTATACATTCTATATAATGATAAACACATAAAAATTAAACTTAGAATAATTTTGTAACTTATAAGTATCGATATCTGTTACAGTAATTTTAAATTTAGAGATAATATATAGAAATTAGATTCACATCCACAAAAGTATATATATATATATATATATATATGAAATGTTAGTACGTATAGGTATAGCTATAAGGTAGGTCGAAAATTACTAATAGGTATAAAGGTACTTATGATGATCGGAAATTAAACTAAGATTAGTCTGTAGACTCAAGACACGAGTCTAGACCACATTGGAATGTTGTAATAATTAGTAAAACGAATTTGTCATCCACAAGGAACTAACATATTATAAATTCTTAAATGTATGATTTTGAAAATTAACAATACCTACACCTAGATAAATTATTTTTTACATAATTGTAAAACAATTTCCGCAATAATGATCCCCAAAAATAAATTAATATTTCAAAACTCTAAAGTAAATGTCGACAATTAAATGACCTCAATAAAGAGTCTCAACAAAAAATGAGTGAAAATATAATTATTTGTTCGGTTTTCCAGTAATATTATTATTAATATATTTTATTTATAAATATAAATTATTATTATGTATAAAATATATTTGTTATTATAAAAAATACAACTATTAGGTATCTATCATAAACAATAGTTCATTTATTCATTTCTACTAGATATTTCAAGATAAATTTAAAAATAATAAATATATAATCTACTTTAAATGGTTTTAAATAGGTACTCAAAACATTTTAAAAACAGAAATGGAAATAAAAACTTTTGGAGATGTGCAAAATGGACTGCATGTTATTCTTGCTTGCTACCATATATGCGGGTAACATAATAAAAAGGGTTAATGCAATTAAGAATAGTACAGATAATCACATTAGTCTTATTAATAATAATCGTAACATTTAAGTTAAACAAATTAAGGCAAATTTAAGAAGAACGCACTAATGAACACCTCTACAACAAACAATTAGAGAAATAGTTGTGCAAATACAAAATTCAGAAGTCTAATAGCTCATTTATCTTAACGAAATAATACATACGATAAATGCGTTTGATCATCATCAAAATAGGGGAGACCACAAATTCCAGTTTCAATTTTAGATCTTGCATAAATAATACAGTAGAAGGATATCGAGTAAATTTCAAAAACTTTTAACTATTCATCACGCTATTACGTGGAAGTTTATACATGAAGAACACGACATCCATAAAATTATAATTCAAATAATGCCTGGTGTTATATAAGAATTGAACAATAACCGATGAGTAAATGATACGATGTGCACCAAAGAAGAATACAGGCATTATAGCAACTATACGGATATCCAGAATGTATAGACAGAACGCAATGTCGTTTAAACGTAATATACCTTCAAGCAATAGCATGTCAGCAAGACATAATATAATGATATGACTCTATATACGAAGGTTTAATAATATTATATATACCGAGTGGGTATAAGAGTGTGTAATGCTCTGTGCTTACCATATCCTTGTGAGAGTCCAACGAGTTGGTCTCGCCGGTCGCTGCTACACGGACGGGGTTCTGCTTGACGCGGCCAATTTTGAATGAGTATTCACATCCGGTCCACTGAGGGCGGCGTTATATATTATGATATGTTCTGTGATGATATTCCGGCCGCAATGGAGTATTAAATGTGGCGTATGTATATATTTCGTGTTACAGGTTTTTTGCTTTGCAAGTATTTATCGTATAACAGGTACCTATATTATTGTTATTATTATTATCCGGAAACGGCGATTGTGGTGCGGTCGGAACAAGACGGCGGCGTCGACGACCGCGACGGCCACGATAACGACACACGTCGGCGGTAGTGCATGGTCATAAATCTACCCGATATCGATCGTATTCAGATGGACAAAAAAAAAACGAAAAAATTCAAAAATATTGCGCGTCGCAGGTACACTGATATATTATGAACACGGCGCGAAAATTGTATTATTTTGAATACGGTTATCAAGATCGACGATGTCGGGTGCGACGGCAGTCTGCGGCGGTATTCGCGGCGCGCGGTCGGGCGATCGGTACAACTCGAGGCGCGAATCCGTGGACGGTGTTTATGTGCGTGTGTGAGCGCGCGCGACGTGTTTGTTCGCGAATGTGCATGTTCTCCGGCCGCGCGCGCCCGAGGTGCCAGGTGGGGGGCCCGCCGGGCAGCCGTTTCTCATTGGCCAAGAGCCACGCCCCCCCCCCCCCCACGCGAAGATTCCTTCTCATGCAAGCACGCGCGCGCGCGATCCGTTTTTTCACGGTCTTTCTTCCTACAAAAAATAGTTCCTGTTTTATTACTATTATAACTATTTCTTTATTTATTTATTTTTTTTTTTTACAATTCTTTCGTGGGTACTATATACTTACTATGTTATATATTTTTTATTATAATTTAATACTCGACACACGCACACGGCATCGTATACATTTAATCGTAATACAAACAATGATATCATATAGTATTAATCCATCACGAAGAGTAAAAATATCTTTCCTCTAAATGCTGAAATATAACGAAAACCGTATTCAAATTTAAAATATAGGTACCTTTATAAATTCACCAATATATATATATATATATTAATATATAGGTACTATCAAACTATATTAGGTAGATATCCATATATATATATATAAGTAGATAACTATATATACATCGTGTTAGTTTATTACGGTTTGGTCGACGCCTATTGACAATGGAAATGGCTAATAAGCTCATAGGCGCAACTTGGTAGGTCATTAGGGGGAGAGGGCTTAGCCACCCAAAATATATATATATTGGATAATATTTCACGAAAAATGTTTAAGTATTTTCATAATAAAGCATAAAATTGGCTGAGAACGCGGGAGTAGGTATGCTGTAAGTCTGTTGTTCAAATTTAGCAAATGCGCTTAGATATGTCATGCTATTTAAGGAGTATCCTGTAACGATTTTAACTTTTTTTTTTTAATGAGGCCCAACCTTTTATACTATAAATTGTTAAGATGATTTTGTGCTTAAAAATATAATTAATAATTAATGTGGTCCTTAAGAATATTTAAAAATTTGAACTATCAGAATTTGAATAAAAATATTATTAAAAGAAAATTTAGGATTTGCAATGTGAATGCTTGGTGGATCATACTGGTTAAGTATTATATATATAATTAATATTGATGTACATTTTTATTTATTACAAGCCATTTACAAACATTTACCAAATTAATGGAGAGGTGCAGTCGTGCGTATTATGCAGGAAGAATATCCACACTCTATACACAGATTAATAAGGGAAAATTATAATTGCTACAAAAACACAAAAAAAATGCTATCCTTGGTGTGCCTATATGAAATATCCTGTATAATATTAAATTAAAGGTATAAATAGTAAATACCTATACTATATACCTTTATGCATTGGGTATAATAGTTATGGAATATTTAGTATTTAACATAGGCGAGATCAAATTCTGTGGTATGTGTGGTAATAAAGGCCATAATACCACTAAAGCAAACAATTTAATGTAAGCGTATAATATATATATATAATACATAATATACCTCGTTTAGTCGTACCTATACCTATATTATGGCTAAATCTATATAATTATTCTTTGCCTAACCTATAGGTACACATCCAAATGCAGTCTATCTATATTCTGCAGCAATAATAAATAACCTCTATTATTTGATTATACTTATATATTAAAATTATTGTACTCCGCTAGCCAAATGTTAGATCAATACAAATTATGAAAATATGATAGATCAATTTCAAATGTTAAATTATAGATATTAATAATATTTTATCACTAAATAATAGTACACGAATGTGAGAAGCATGCCGCTTCCTGCAGAAGAATTATTATACGACATTTATTAATAGGTACTATAATATTATATTACCAATAATTAGGTACCTATATTACTATGTAATTAAATATTATTAGGCATTTATAAATAAATAAAATAATATAACCCTTGATATTTTTAAGAGATTTAGTCAATAATAGTACCTCTAGTCCTTCCACATACCCTTCCTCACAACAAAAAAACTACGCTTTGTAGGAACTTACTTATCAAGTATTTCATACACTTTTATAAATACTTTGGTACTTATTATACACAATAAAGTATACCGTTAAAGTATAGGTATCTCATACCTGTATAAGTCGAATGCAGTATGTGTATATAATTGTACCTTTATGCAGTAAATAATAAGCATAGACCAGAGGGTGTTGAAATATAGCTTGGAGGTACCTATATCAGTATACTGCGCAATTTTCTGTGGTGGTGTATAGGGAATAAGACGTGTATCCCTTCAATATTTTTTCATTGACAGAATGATGCTTTTAAAATAGATAAAATATAATATATTTCCCTCTAATAATCTTACTCAATCGTCTTTGTATAAAATACCTATTTATTATATATTAAATATAGGTATATATTTAAATACTAATAATACCGCACTCACTCACTCACTATAGTCACTGAATGCTACGTACTTCTTAAAAACTACAAAATGTATAAACTTAAAATTTGAAATAGTGGTTTTAATAATGCTCTAGACGTGTAATAAGGATATTCCAAATTTCACATTTTAAAGAAATACTTACACAATGATTTTGAAATTTACAATGGAATTAGAAAATTTTTTTTAAATGTTATCTATATATTATTATATTAATAGTAAAAATTAGTAGAAATTAGTATTTTTTGTATTTAAATGACTGCCATTGATTACTCGGGTAGATAAGGTAAACGCATGCATCAAAACGTCGCGTAGTTATAACATGGTCTCAATTAGAAACTATGGGTAACTATATATTAAAGCCAAATTTATGCTTATATAACTTATAATATATACTCAAAAACTACATGGCTGGTTTTAATGAAAATCCAAAACAGTTTAGAGAGTAGTTTGAACCGCCAAAAATATACCGAGAGCTAAACCTAAATCGACGATTTACAGTTGAAATATTTCACAAAGCAAAATACACCGATGCCAATTTGTCTATGATGAACTTATAAGTACGCTAAAACTGAGATACACCTATGTAGCACTATATTTTATATTTGTTCATTTTTTCCTGGGCGAAGTCAAGTTATAAGTACAGCTATAGTAGGTGTATACTATGTATAATATATAAGTGCATAGAACAACAATCCATAATAAATTACTTACACGACTATGTATTTATAACCATATTATTATATTTTTAGTATTTTTGTAATTTATATAATATTTATATAGGGTGTTTTATTAAGAACGTCGGATTTAATCTTCTTATTTATTTTATCTCATTTCCTAGATCGTGTAATCAAACTTCATTACGTCAATGGCCATGTCTACATAAAAAAAAACTAGTTAGAAACTACATTAGAAAAAAATTTTTTTTGACTTAATTTAAGACTTTTAGTCTGGTTTTTAAACCTAACTGCGCGAAGAAGGTGTATATATATATATATACAATAAATGTATTTTTATATGTTACTATGATGCAGCAGCGTATTTACAAGGGGGATTTAAAGCAAGATAGACCCCCTAGAAGTGTGTTTTTTTTTAGTAAAAATTAAAAAAAGCTGAGTAAAATCTGCAGTAGTTTTGTATAAGCACCTAAAGCTAACATTTTGACAAAATACGTCAACATCACGAAAATTTGCCTTTTTTTGATTCAGAAATACATAAAAAAAATTTGTTAATTCAACCCAAGATTTAAAAATTTAACACAAGATTCCCTATAAGTTTATTCTACCTTTCATTAAAAAAAAGCTTACCGGAAAGTCAAACTAATTCTTTATGAACGTTTGAAATTAGACATTAGATATCCACCCGTAAACTATATATAACTCGATATATCGATTTCTCAGGAAACGAATTTCTTGTTTTGTTGTGATTCAAAAATTAACAACCGTTTATACATGAAATGTTCACAAAATATTTCGAACTATCATTTTATATAGTTACATATAAACACCATAACATTTTTTAAATATTTTGACTCTTTTTAAGCTGATCGCGTAGACAAAAAATATTTTTAATTTTGTTAATTTTATTTCCTATAAATATCGGTTAAACAATTTTTGGTTGGTTATAAAAGCTTGAAAATTTAATACAACGTTCCTCATAAATTGTTATAATGTAGTAGTTGAAAATGATTAGAGATACATGAGCACACTCTTTTTTATAATCATTTAAAGTTAGTTTCAGTCATTTATACAATATATAGTAAGAAAATATTGAGGCCTTTAAGGGGTAGAGGAGTAGAGCCAAATCCCCCTTTTACGCATATCATTCAATACCTTATCTCTTCCTTTAAACATTTCTTTAATTCGCCGCTGCTAAGATGTTTCTATACAACTGCAGTAAATTGTACAATAGTATTATATATTTTCCGAACGGTTGAAATCATAACTTTATAAGCATTGGCAATTTCAATCATATTACTATTACGCAATTTCAATTTAAATTCGATGTTGTATGTTTCCGTGAAGAAAACTCTTGAATATCTACCTATATGGAATATGACTTTACAAAGTGGGTATCCACGAATATTTTTAGCAATACATCACTACATAATATATAGTATATAGGCACGTGTAAACCAATGGTGTAATTAGGAATTTTTCTTAGAGGGAAATAGACATTTTTTTACACGTAAAATACTAAATTTACTAACTTTACTATAATTTTAAGTACAGTGGTAGCTGGGAATACTATTTTATAAAATATCCATGGTTCGGGAGGTGGGGGTCTATCCCCCTCACCACCTTAATTAACAACTTGCAGTATTGTTTAAGAATTGTACAAATAAATTAAACCAAAATATGTATATACAGCTATATAGGTATTAGTGTATTACACAGTCGTGTATTTGTGTATATAGATTTAAAGTTTCTAAATAAATACGAGGACATTCTCGTTTAACAAGTGAGAAAGATTTGTAAGTCAACTTTTATGGTACTAATTTATCGGAAGAATATTTTTACATATTTGACTTATAATACTGCAGCAGTACATATTACATAATATATTCATATTATAGTCCTATACATTTATTATATGCGTATTTTAAATATTAAAGTTTTAAAAATACACTGGACATTATATTTTACTTTGTGGTATATTGAATATAGACAAAAAAATTTATAATTTTCGTTAGTATATAATTATTAAGATTATATTTTTAGAAAGCTTAGATATTTAAATATAAAAATATGTTCTTTATAAAATTAAGTGGTCTATTTGACGTATGATGAATTCAACAACAAATAACTACCTATAAAATATAATAATATGTAATACAGATTTTTACACACGAGTAACTCGAAAGTTATATTTATAAAAAGTAAACAACGAATTGTACGTATTGGTATAACGTATCATACTATACCACCGACACGACTCGTCGGTCGTCTCGCTTCGTTCACTTCATCGCAAGTTAGTAGCGTATTAATATTATTATAATTAATGTAAGTAGACGCAAAAATTATCGTATTTAAAAAACGATTTCGAGAAAACAGATACAATATAGTGGTTAACCCAATACACTTGGTCGTCAATATACATATTTTGTAGCATCTAAAAATTACAGTAATTCTAAGTCTTCTAAAACTATTAACGCTAACCATATTATTATATTATTCTTAGATCATTAAGTAACAATAGTAATAGTAGTTCACTCGTTCAAATTTCGATTAATATAAACATTTTCAACCAAAAAATCAAATGCTAATAATTTATAGAAAAATTAGTAATTTTTATTTGAAAAAAAATGTTATTGTATCACCACAGAACATTCCTAGTTTAAGCGACATAAAAAATAACTGAAGTATTATAAATATAATAATATGTATACATAATAATATAATATAGTTCTGAAGAAAAATGCTACTATTGGCTCGTGGAGTGTTGACAGTGTGGCATAATATATACCTTAATCAATCATAAAAACAATACTAAAATAACTATTACGTTTACTTGCTATTATTGTATATTTTTGTGTACAGATTATATCTAAACGTATTTATTTCAATTAATAAAACTAAGAAAGATATTTAACTACAGAAATATCAAAAATACGTAAATTGGTAAACGTACGCTATAGGAAACTTTTTGGTTGATTTGAAGTATGGGTTATATCACGAATGCTTCTCGAGTAAAATGTAAACAACTTATTAAAAAAAAAAATAAATAAAAATACTTAGAACAAATCTAGCAGTGTATAAACAAGGTTTTCCAAATTGTAGATCACAAAATAAGGTGAAAATCGCAGTGCACCTATAATAACTAACGTAATCTTTTTCATTATTTTGTCACGTGAAATTTGGAAGCCCTATAATTTATAATCTGTAAGAATGAAATCTGCAGGGAATTACAATCAAGTCAGGGTATACATATATTTTATTGGCGTTTTTCCAACGATCTGTTAGACCGTATACTTGTGGAATATAATAATTATATTGATAATTTTTTGGTTAATTAATAGTTAGAAATTGTAGTTGAGATAATGATTAAAATACAATTAATAACTGAACCCTGAGATTGTATTCTTGAAGAACTGGCACCAGTAGCGCCGAACCTACTCCTCGGGGTTGTCACCCCTTTTTTATGATGTTAGGTTGGCGAGTGAGTGTGTCGGTTTTTGATCAGGATAGTATGGCAATCTTTCATATCGTTTAATTATAAATGAGTAATGTATTATTGGAATCACTCAGGTTGATTATTGATTTCGTGTGAAAAGGACATTTCAATTAATACAGACAAAGATATTCAAATGTTTATTTTATCATATTGTGCATCTTAGATACAGTCATATAGTTCTTTTAAAAACACTCAATCACCAGTTTTAACATCCTATTTTTTCAAATACCACTCACAAATTCACAATAGTCAGCAAAATACAAGTATACGACATACGCTTATTGGAAAAACATAAATAAATTTAATATTAAAAATCAAAATGAGTAACAGACAAAAAAATCAACTAGCGATGATAAGTAAATCATAAAATAATTTCGTGTGGGAACGGAAAAACTATTAATGTATTTGTAAATATTATTATCGCTACCAAGCAGGAAATATAATTTAAAAATAGATTTTTTACTTAATTATTTCTTAATTTATCAATAGTTAACTAATCAATAAATTTTATAAATTTTCGACTACAAAATCATTTGTAAATTTTCGTAAATTTGATTATTTTTCTAAAAATCGGAAATCCAAATGTTTATAAATAAAAAATCGTGCATGTATCTTTAATATTATTAAATATCTACAATCATAACTTACGAAGAACCTTAAATTATTTATTACATTTTTAAAATCGTCTTGAAATGTATGACTATTAAAATTATAATGATTAAGAGGGAGTGTGGAGTTGAGGTCGCCCACCTTTTCATATTTATAACTCTGGGTGGGTACCCAAAGTATATGTAGTCGCCCTTTCTACTAAATTTTAGTTCGGCGCCACGGAATGACACTGTCACTCCCTTCCTACCACGCCACTATACATCATGTTATTTTTCATTTAAAAAAGCTACGAATTTTCTATTTTTAATAAATTATGTTTAATAAAATAAAAAGAACGGTTACGATACGTAACATGATGATTTTATATTTTATTCGTTTTGTATATTATTTAGTTGCAAACCTAATAAATATTATAAACTATATATTAATAATAAATTTGATTGATTCGTTTCAATCATATACCTTTCTTTTAATTATTTCAAATACAGTAAACTCTCGAACGTTATGTCAATGCTCAAGGAGAACATAAAAAAGTTCGAGATATCGACGTTAGATATAATAAGAGTTAATTGTGCTATTTTATGTGACTGTTTAACAATCACATTTAATTAACATATATACCTAACTATTACTTGTTTGTTATGCGTATTATATACGTACGAACAAATGTACAATTAAATTTATGTTGTTAACATATTATAAATATTTTAGATAGTTCTAAAGTAATAATGCATTAATAAAATTAAAAGTGTTTGGATGGACGGTCAACATCAGATGCATGAGAAATAATAATGTTGCTTGATAAGTGAATATTATAAATGGTACATACCCTGTTCGAAATAGGAATAACATTTTAGCACTAGCAATCGTCTCTGCAAGTCTCAAATGGTGTCAAATGAGTATTATTACTCTGTATACGAAATGTTTTAACTATCAATCCACTATAGTCGAGTGGTTGTCAACCGATGTTCCACGTTCGTAGTAGCTTTAGACTGTAATATACGTGAATAGTACCTATCGGCAGATGTAGTCTGTAAGTGAAATAATTCCAATATTCAAGACGGAAATACATTAAACAGACATCATATTATTATATTATGCCTTCGTATTAATAACCATCGTGATCGTTTGTATCGTAACAATGATATATTAATACAAACAAAACAATATAGGTTTTATGTTTTTAAATATTATTATTGCTTAATACCAAACTGCTGAAATCACTTTTGAAATGTATAATAATAAAATAATTATTAGTTGTATAAATGCGTAATATGTGGTTTTAAATTTGAAATCGATAAACTTTCTATTAAAGAATTTGTTTTTAATCACATTAATATACAATTTAAATAAAAACCTATGGTTATTACATTGAAAGGTACCAACATACATAACGATTATAATATAGTTATTGATTTCTTATAACTATATATTGTATTTTCGTGTAATTTTATTGCTATTTTGATCACGGCCTATTATTATATTATAACAGGATAAGTGAATAATATTTTAATTCCCTATATTTAATTGACCATACGATTCGTCATTACCAAATAAGATTCTTCATAATTATTAAACACTTATACGCATTATAGGTAATGGACTTACTTATAATTTTTCGCACGGTTTTTCATCGTTGATTCGTAGTATCGTCTGAACATTATTCTCTCCCGTAAGAATGTATAAGATACACAATAATTAATACAACACACGTGATTGAAGTACTTTGTGTTAATTATTATTATTGACTTAGAACATTAAACAATAATCTTTTTTGTTTTGTTTTGGAACTACGTGAATAAATAAATATATTCGTTTCTCTTACCGGGAACAACGAAAAGGAATTATTATTTTAATTAAATAAATAATAAGACACAACCACATTTCTATATAATCATAATACAAAAAAAAACTGTAATTTATTCAATCATTAAACATCGATGCTAATACTGATTAATATTCAAATCCAAAAATGTACGTGTATTTTACAAGACGTGTTAGGTTATTGGTTTTCCCATTAGGATGAGATCTAAAGAATGCACAGCCTTAAAATTAATTTGAAGTATTCACAATTTACACACTATATTTACAATAATAATAATAATAATAATACAAATATATTTTAAAAAATAATGTAAAAAAATCAAGTCTCCTACTCGCAGTAAAATGGATAATATATATACTATATATGCGTAATAACTATAATGATAAAAATTTATATTTTAAACTATTCTACAGTACAATTGTATCAGAAAATCACTTATTTTTTATAAAAAAAGTAGTTTTAAAACAGACAGATACAATATAGTATAATCAATGTATAATCTTAAATTAAAAATAACTCAATATAAGTATTATCGAATTTAACTATATATTAATAATATTTAATTATTGATATTGTTGATAATGTATAATATGATGAATAAGTATAATATTTACATTTTATTTGTGTTGCTTAAATGTCTTATAAATTATTATTTTATATTATATTTACAGGTAAAATCATTTGTTGTGCTTATTATCGTATACTATTTTAATTAGAATGTTGCTCGTCGTGATTAATAAGACTGCTTTGTTGTTGGAGGCATCCTGTGTAGAGTTCGCCATTGAGGCGCAAAATAAAAGGTCTAGTGTTCTTCGTTCCTAAAATAATTTTTAACGGTCTAGTTTTATTGTTAACATAAATAAATATTTATTTTACAAATTTCGTGTATAGGATATCTAAAAATGCATAGATCACGTGCATACTTCGACCGTTGTTCAATAATAATAATAATATGTACTAATTTAAAATTGAACATTTTATGAACTCAAACGCGAATTCTATCTTATTGCTACTCAAACAAGTTCAAATTTACCTCCATTTAACTCCGATTCAACCTTAACGAGTTGACCTTTGTAAATCCCATTTTTTGTCCTTTTACAAACGTTTATTTTGAGACCGCTAGGCACACCTAATCATCAAAAACAAGGTTTTTAATAAAATATAAATAAAATAATAGGATATAGTTATTATGTTAATAATTATATAAATATTATATTCTACACAATATATTAAATACATATTATACCTATAAATAGTTGTATATATACAATTAATTATAACAATATTAATATTTATACATTCAAATTATTTAATAATTCTAACTATGGGTGTACAAATATTTGTAAGATAAAAATTATTCACGCTAAACCCAAGAGAAACATTTGTAAAATAGATCATAAAATATATTACAATATTATTTATTTATTTCATAAGAGAATGAAAATCTAATTTCTCAATCCTTATTTATTTTCCCATTCAATCGATTTTTTTTAATCATTCTCAACTCGATTCACCTAGAATATTTGTGCATAATATAATATTTAAAAAGTGTATGTAAATTACATTTATTTTTAGGTCGTTGAATTGCATGTGAAGCATTATGTCCCATAAAACTCTATTCAAAATTTAATTATCATTAGGACTTATGCATACACATTAACCGAAATCATCGACATAGAATTATTATTTGACATTTAAATAGTAATTATTTCGACAAGATAATGATTACATGCCTAAACACGAGAATAAAACTTAAGAAATTAAAATCGTCGTTCGCATTTTAATACACGCTGAAACAAAAAATCATACTCTGCAGTAGTCTTTAAATTTCTTTTTTTGTCATGTATTACATACCAGAACATAAATCTTTGTATTAATCATAATCACTTATAAATTTAATTTTTATGAATAATTTTATATTTAATCATGTAATTACTTTTTATTTAACATAACTCTTTATTAAGCAATCTGTTATATAATTGAACAATAAGTTTATTTGATGAATATAATATAGTACACATGAAATACAAAGTGAAGGGACCTCCCAGCGAAGGTACTTCAACATTAAATAGTTTTAGGCTTAGTAAGCTAACTTATATGCATTTAAATTTACATTATTTATATATATATATATTTTTATTAAGTTAATGGAATTGTATACTCATGTGAGCAGGTTACGACACCAATGTCTTTTTAATCTTTTTTGAAGATTACCAGGTACAGTTATTGATGCGAATTCAGAAATAAGTGGATTGGGGTGACGGTTATTGAAACGTTTGTAATGTAGTTTGACTAATTCTGTGACTGTAGATATATTTAGATCAGAGCGGAGGAATTTATTTGAGACATAGAATGGAGCTTTTAAAATGGTACGAAGGATTTTTGACTGAATTCTTTGGATACGGTTGGACTTGGAAATTTTTGTTGGGTCTCAAAGCTGGATGCCGTATGTCCAAATGGGTTTAGTAGTAGCTTGTAAATCAAAAATTTCTTTAGCAGTTCTATATTTTTGGAGGTTAGTAAGGGATGGAAGAGGCACGGGCAATTTAGTGATTGAATTTTGTTTTTAAAATAAGGTAGCCAGGTAAAACGACGGTCAATGTGAATTCCTATCTAACGTACACATTGAGCTATAGGTAAAAGTTGGTTGTTGAGAGAAAGTTGCTGACATATTCTCTGATGGAGAAAAAAGGTGCAATGGATGGACTTGTTCTCGTTTATTTTAACTCCCCAATCCCTATACTAAGTTTCAAGAAGGTCGAGATGATTTTGGACGTAGAGTGAGGCTAGATATGGATCTGCACTAGTGACTATGATAGCTTTGTCGTCGTGTAATTACTAATCAATTATTTTTGTAATATTTGTCATTGAATTATATGATGCGTATAAGTATTAATAGTATAATATGTACAAAATATTAAAACAAAACGAAACCAACACTTTATAATATTCTCAAGTATACTCTACAATCTCCAAATTATTATGTTTACCTTCCACTGTTATTAGGTCCTCTTTATAAAAGAAACCCTTTTCTTTCTCCCTATAACTTATATACAAGCAGTTCAATTCGAGAGGGTTAACGAAATCAATTATATATTATTATATTGTTATTCAAACAGGGAAACTCGAATATAACATGGTTGTTTAGGCAATAGGTTCTATAACTAACGTCATGGCGAAACAGGCAGCCGCCTAACGAGGACAATTTTGAATATTAAATTGATAGACTTTGATTTTGGACAATACAGTCAAAAAATAATAAATTCTTACGACTATACGAGGTACTTAATTATATTATTATTACAACCATTTTGTAACACACATTTTTGATTGCTCACTAAAATGTGTAAATAATAAAAATATATCGCTGATACACATGTATGTAAGTGGCATGCTCGTCATTCACATACTATGTACTATTTTAATATAATATATATATCATACATGTGAGATTTGCTATAGAGAAAAAATAACAAAACTATGAAAAATGTTAATATCATATTTAGGTACGTGATATTGAATTTAGTTTTGATGTTATAGAATGTTAGATTACATTTAAAATATAATAAATATTCAAATATTCGTAATTTAATTTCAACTATAATGACAGATATATATAATACATTAAGAAATCCAACTTCCTACAAGAAAATATATATACTCACAATGTAATGTTTTGAACCCCTGAAAATGGCCAACTTTTCTTGTCATAAAGGTCCATGTTTACAAATTCGTCATTGATAAGAACCGAATAGCAATATCTAGGTAAAATCCAATTTATTTATTTATATATTGTCGTATGGCATTTCTGAGAACAAATTTGTAAACACGGACTCTTCGATTTACGGCCATTTTACTGACTTCAACGTTAAAGCCAAGTCGGCTATATAGTTATATTATATATCTGTGGCGATAACAGATGTATATTATATTATACTCGACTATAATTATCTATCTTTAGTAATAATTATTATACGTAATAACTATATTTGGCGTACATACACTGTATTACACATAAATGTAGTAATTTATGTGGCACGCGCAAAAAAAAAAATTATCTTTGTCGATCGAATGAGCTTTTTGTCGGGGAATTATGAAAAAAAACAAAAATTTTCCTAATATGAATTCTTTATATAGAAAAACTGCACTTACCGGCCGACACGTTGATGTCCATTTCGATCGTACCGTTGCTGTCATGGTCTAGGTCGTCGCTATTGCGTCCAGGCGACGGAGCAGACTCCCGCACCGGGCTGCTTCCGGTTGGCGTCGGAAATCGTTCCGGACTCGTCTTAGGGCTGGAGGGACGACTAACCAAGACGCCCCGCGGCGACCGTTCCATCTTGATCCGTTTTTGATCGTGCCTTTCATCCGGTTCGTCCTCGTTTTCACCCGCGTTGTTGTTGTTCGTTCCTTGGTCCTTCTTACCCAAATTCAACGCCTCGCATTGTTCCGGTGCAGCCGGCGGTCCGTTGTTTGGGTGCAACGCGACCGGAGACTGACGTCGCAGATTCATTGCGGCTGGTCCGGATGCGTACAGAGACGGGTTGCATGTTTGCTGTAAGTCTGCCGGGTGCACAGAAATTAAAATGCCGAACGCGTTAATATTTCATACGGCGAGATTTTACTTTGTACGTATATGCAAATACAGTCTACAATGGTATTACGTAGTAAATTATGATTTTATTTTATTGTAACGAGTGCAAGGTGGGTTAGGATTGTCGACAGTAATGATAATATAGTTAATTATAACTCGATGTCGATGAGATCTTATGATTTATTTTTTTAAAACGCAACGATTGAAATTATTTTATTTAGATACATAATATTATGGCCACTTTGACAAATCTTTGAAAACTATGTAGTTCTATGTAGGTACTACATATGTTATGATTATAAATAGTATAAGGTTTCGGTTTCATTATACGTGAAATATAAATTTATATTCATTGAAACGTATAAAAATGCATATTATTAAGACCTGACTAACTGTTTTTATACTTAATTATTATATTATGTACCTACCTACTTATCAATATAATATTTAAGTCAGTGATACACCATAGCGAATTTAGGCTATGTAATATCGGCATTACTGTTCATCAAATTGTCCCTAATATATGTAAATATGTTGCAATTTGAATTTTATAAACCAAAAATTCGTCAGAAAAAAATACAAAAATACACGATGAGAGTCTATTCCATTTTTATAAAATGATAATTGACGTTAAATTATTTTGTTTGAACCTACCAAACAATATATCTTTGTTTAAATATTGGGGATGTGAACGTGAACTCTTAAAAACGTTTTAAAAATGTATATTATTTTAGTATTTAGTAAAATATGTAGTACAGTAATAAATATTAAAAACTTGTATAACGCAACAGCTAATAGCGATTTTATAAGTAACAGCTAACAAACATAAAAAAAATATATGAATATTACACAAATATTTAAACTTACTTTGTATTGAAAGTCTAGGAATAGCTGTTTGATTAGCTCTCATTAAATCCATCCACATCAACATACTGAGAATTTCTGAAAAATAATATGATTTATGATTAAATATTATTTAAATAAAATTGGTTTAACGTATTTAACGTATCGTTTTATACAATCTTTCCATTATTTATCAATATAATTCGGTTATACATTCATAAGAATTGCAGAAATAAAAATCTGAAAAAAAATTAGAAAATATATACTTTGATTTAACGGGAGGTAACTATTTGCAAGACTAGCGTATTTATATATTTGTTCAATAATCTATATATGATATTGCAAACAGCATATAACAATCGAACTTATACTAGTCGAGTTCACTCCATGTATGATGACGCGGTGGTATTGCGGTAACATATTGTAAAAGATGACAATATTATTATTAATCGTGCCCAAGTCGATTAATCCAAGTCACCGGCCGATATGAATCATGAGCGCTTACAATATTCATTTGGGATACGTATTATTGTGGTGGACACGACTTCACAAAGACCCGCACACCTAACCGGAGACATAAAAACCATGAACTTATAAATACCTAATACAGTATGAGGATTTGTACACGCGTGTATATGTCCATGATAAAAACAATCTTTGTAAAAAAAAAACTATACGTGGCGGAGGTGACCCTTTCCTGTACAGCAGTATTACATGGTGGTGTCGGTGGGTGCACAATGACGATGATAATAATTAATAATGCCTAATGGCGTGGTGCGTGTTAAATCACCGAAAATTATAAACTTATAATATTCACGTCAGGAAAATAATAATAATATGTCGTCTCGTCATGTGCATTAGACTACGACGTTGTATGTATTATCACGACTAGTACTATGCATGTTTGTACATGGTATATAAGACGAATTCGGTGGATTAAACATTTTTCTTTTTCTTTATTTTCCAGTCGGTCAGTCATCCGGCGACGTCTGGAGTAAACGATACGTGCAGTGTACAGTTTGCATTTATTATATTATTACTATTATTATGGTTGTAAAACAGCGCGAGAGTCGTGAACAAGTGTCGGTAATTTGTTACGTTTTTTTCTCTTGTACGTACACGAGTTTTTTCTCTCGAAATAATAATAATTATTATACATATTATTCGTTCATTTTTATATACACAGGTATTATAATAAGAACGACGAGCTCGCGCGCGCGCTCACGTATAATATTATATATATATATATATATATATATATATATATATATATATATATATATATGATACTATATAATATGATATGACGGCAACGACAACGACAACGTCGTCGTCGACGGCAACGGTGGCGGCGGGTGTAAAAAAAGAAAAACCAACAATGTATAATATTATGTATCCATGTTGAATATTTAAATATCAAAAGGCGCACGTATTATATTATTATTGTGTTATGGATTCAAACGAACACACGATGTCACGGTGTAAATTGATTTATTCAAAAACAGCTACGGGAGAGTTGTATACACATCACGTCGCGCGCGTATCAAAAGTGTTACACGCGTACACATAATATAGGCAGGTACCTCTAGCTGGATATTATGCGTGAGTACGTACATATAATATTATATATATAAATGTATACACGGTTGTGCGAGTGTGTGTGTGTGTGCGCGCGCGAGATATTCGTCGTCGGACGACGAGAGGAAGAAGCGGGAGGAAAAATGCAGCCAGACCGTAGTAAAAAAAAAAAAAAATTAAAATAAAATAAAAGCCGCATTTACAACACAATGTGTAAGTAAATTGATAACATTGACGAATGTCCCCGCGCCCGTTCGCATCAGATACGGTCGTCGGACTGTATAATATTATATACGCTATTATTATTATTATTATTACCACGACAGTGTACACGACCCGAACCCGGAGACCGGAGCCCGACTACTCTGGACGAATATAAAACGTTGCGTACCATATAGGTACAACTATAATACTACTATAGGTATATATACAATGCCTATGCGACACAACCAATCTTACTTCCTGCACGCGCGCACATGCACACACGACATACGTACAAGTATACGTAACAGGTACGTCGTTTTGCCTGCGCGCAATAACCTCATATACAGCTACTGAGCGCATATCGCAGCGGGTTTACATTTGTTATAATCAAAATAATCATCGTATTATTAATAATATTAATAAATTTATAAATCAATCTAATATAATTTAAATGATCGTAAACATACGCGGTCGAACAAAATAAAATTGTTTTGTACATGATAAACACAGAGCAATTATTTTATCTACACAGTCATTTTCTCGATATAGGTAAATGAATGGTTTTGGAAACATTGTTTCAAAATCAACGTACCTATACCAGTTATAACTGCGTTCGCAAACACTGCACTCGTCGCTCGTGTCAATACAATATAATATACGTATTATTGTTATGGTCATTGTAACGGAGCAGAAATAAGAAAATATCATATAGGTATACAAAATAAGATACTGCTGTGTTCATCGAACAAGCATTGCTAATCGATGTCCACATATTGTAGTACCTTTATCATCGTGTATTCGAAAATACAGGGTCGGGGATAATATTTAATTATTAATATTATTAATATAGTCTCTATTGCAGTTGAGACTTGAAGGCAACCAGAACATAGGACCGAATCAAAGAAAATAACGCTCATCCCCTATACATGCTCATAAGAAGTAATATCATTTTACACTGTGAAATATAGGTACTGTGAGTGATTTATTCATTTAATTAAGATTTTTATATTATTTCAAATATATATATTTAAAACACTGATCAGAGGGTTCGAGTTTAGTTTTTATGTTTTTACAATAAAACAAAAAATAAACAAAATGCATTTAATTCTATTATATTTTTTATATTTTTTATCATGCATATAGGTATTTTTTTATGAGAACCAATAATGGGATTTTTTTCTTATCAAATAGAGCATAATATATTTTTTAGACCCTTTTACCTATTATTGTTTAATTTATTACAGTAATATAATAATGAATAATGATTATAAGAGAATTATAAAAATATACGTAATTAAAAACGATACACATATTAAATACAGTGTTAGATAAAAAAAATACATATTTATTAAACAATATAAAGTTTTTCACGACTAATTTTTTTTTATAATTTAGTATGAACGTAGTTATAATTTTCGCTGATTTTTTTTTGATTAACAAACAAAATTTTGTATAAATACATAAATCTGAAAATCTTTATTTGTGTACACTTCTTATAGCGAGTTGATTTTTAATAATAGTATATTAATTTATTTTCTACCTTTATAACTGGCATATGAATTTTTCTACACTTATCTTTCACTAATGAAGGGCACTTGATGAATGAGCAAAGCTCTACGAAGAGAAAAAGAGATAGAAGGAAATAGAATCATGCATATATAAAGTTGTCGAGAGAGTGCGTGGGAGAGAGAACAGATTCATATAATGAAATTAGAACACGTCGTGATAGTTTTTTTTGCTCATTCTTGGTAACGTTTCAAAAATACATTAAAACAGAATGAATAGATACACAAAGACGTTATATATACACACATTTAAAAGTAGCATAAAGGTGAAATTATTATTTAGAAATGAAATTGAACATTTTTATTTTTGGGGCCGCGTCAGACGGACACACCTGTCAGGGGGATTGTAGATAGTTGTCAGTGTGTTTACCAATTTCCCGCTTATCCTTTTCTTGGCACGAAACTATTCCGTATTATATAAACAGAAAATAAAAATGTCACAAAGTTTATAGAAAAAAGCAAAATAAATAAATACAAATCCGAGAACAAACAAATGCTCGTTCTGTAACTCATGATTGACTTATTGTAATTTCTAAAAGTATTGTTTAAATAATAAAAAATCCATGAAATATATATATGATAGTGCGTATAATATTTTCTAAGTAAAGTAATATTATTTTATGCGTTGATATAAAATTATAACCACTTTTAAGGCCTTGATTTTCACGTCTCCTGGTTGTATATAATTATATAAGCCAAAATTGAGTATTTTTCTGAGTGCATTTAGGCACATAACAGTTAATAAAAGGACATAAAATCTATTCCTTCCAAGAATATGGCTAACTGAATAGTTTTATGGTGATTTTTTTAGAGGACATCTTTATTTAGATCTGTATATAGTCTAGTTTTTAATCTTTTAATTAATTAGTTCAACATTAAAAACGAATAGAAACAAAAAAACTTAATGACACCAACCGAAACTGATACTATAGTATACTATATAGGTACATAATAGTGATATTTAAATTGTTCTAAAAGTACAAATATTAACAACAATAAAAGAAAGTTTCAAGTAATTTTTAATGTTCATTTAAATTAACAACAAACCTATTTAATGAACGATTTCTCGCCTATTTATACCTATAGGTAGGTGTATACTACCTATTGTAACGTGATATTTAAAATAAAACATGACTAATCAACAAAGATTTACCAAATGAATATAGCCAATTAATGATTTTTAAACATTCAAAAAACTAAAAACAATTAATTAAATTAAGGATTTTGGAAAAAATAAAATTAAAATTTCTGTATAACCCGAAAATATAAATTGAAAATTATACCTAAATACAAATTACAATACAATTTTAATATTTATAAACTAAATTTACAAATTATGTAGGAATATATATTATGATTATAAGATACTCATATGAATTAAATCTATTCAACTTTGGATTTTTATTGATTTCTATATATTATAGTATAACATATTTTTAAAGCAGCCATCTTATTTATTTATTGTTTTATAAAGTAGACTCGATTAAAATGGCAGAAATTGCACAAAGCGAAATAAACAAAGTTAAGGGTATCTACTATAATGGATTTGAGACAAACAAAAAAATGCAAAGATATTTTTAAAGTAAATGAGAGTTTTCATATTTTATATTATGAAAACAATTGCAAAAATATTTGAATTTAAGATTTCAAAATGGTATATTTTGGTATTTTTTTTAGGGTACAATATGTTTCTATGGCATATAATTGTCTGTCCTAAATTAAAAACTATGGGAATCGTACGATTTTTTATTACCTCTCTGTTTGCTGGTGTGGTCGCCGGTCGCCACTTGATGTGCTGCAGCGGCCATCATCGTGGCCGATTGGTACGGCGGCAATTGTAGCTGGTGGCCGTTGAACAACGGCGACGATTCGGCAGATACCGTCGGCAGCGGCGGCTGGATTTGGGCCAGTCGTTGCATTGGACTGCTTGGCCGCGGCGGCGGCGGCGGCGGCGACGACGGCGACGACGACGACGGCTGTTGTCTGCCCTGTTCCGTGGCGGCGCGGTGTCTGTTGTCTATGATGGCGGCGGCCAAGTGACGGAACCGATCGTCAGCGGCCAGCACGTTGGCGTAGTGCTGCTGCTGCTGCTGCTGCTGCTGGTGATGGTGCTGCTGCTGCTGCTGGTGATGGTGCTGTTGTTGTTGATTATTATGATGCTGTCCGTGTGCCGCCGACGACAGTTGCCCGTGGTGGTGCAGCTGTCCGGGGGTCGTCGACAGCGGGAGCGCGGGCAGGTACTCGGACATTAGCGACTTGTTCCGGCGGCCCTCGCGCCGGTTTCCCGCTATGGCCATGTTCAGTTCGTCCACCGTGCTGAACTGGTTCATTTTCGACTCGTACGCGTACAGGTACTTGACATATCTGCAAACGGTACATGTATAGACTGTTACGGTGTACGTATATTGGCGTTCTCTGTGGTGGAGGGGGAGGGGGTGTGCAGTGCTTTCCTATTTGCCCAACACATATGGAATATATGGAATTGCGGCTATAATAAGTGCCGACTGTGCTAAATTCATAACATCATATTATGTGACGTAGTTGTGGAGGTGGTAAGGGGGATAGAGCATTTGATATTTGATAAAATAGTGTTCCCAACTACCGCTTTACTTGAAAATATAATGAAAATTTAGTAGTTTGTGCTGTGTAAAAAAATGCGAATTAACTCCCCTTCCCCCACAGTACAAATTTCTAACTACACCACTGCAACTGGTCACGTATATATGCAATACAAAATATTATGCCACTCGAAAAACTTTCAAAAAATGATACATTATAATTTTAAGTAATGTAATCTTTACTACACGTGTTTATAACATTAATTTTAATGACAATATATATATAGTTGGTGTACCAGCGAAGACATTTTAACGCTTGACAATTCAGCGCGTACGATAATATATTGAACACACGACAATTCAGTGTGATATAAATTTAAGCTAAAAATACTAAAATCGAAAGAATTCCAACACAATTACATATTAAATTAGTGCAATAGTTGCGCAATAATCAATATAATAGTGTTGAACTATATTTTAGTATACAATAATTATTTAATGCAATTTCAATTGTAATTTTAGTTCTATTTTCTAGATTTTCGTATTAAGTTTTTAAAGACAACCTATTTACAATATATTATGAGTAAAAGGGGAAAACAGTTTTTTTAGTAATTAGTAGGTATATGGGTATACAACAATCATGCAGACATTGATGAGATAGACGAAATGAAAATAAAATAATTTGTATGTGCAATTAAAACAAAAGTTCCCCAGGACGAGTACATTCATCAAATGATAAGTATACGCACCATTATTTGTTTTCTATAAATTTAAATACAAAAACGTATGTTCGCTTCGACTTCAAAGAAATCAATACGTAATCAATACGGTTTTGCTCGGAATATAAGTCCGCATAAGTTCTCTCATAAATAGTAATAATCATAATTTTAACACTATTTTAATTTAAATAAACGATTTATTTTATAATATAATTTGTGTTGGTATAGCGTGTACCTATTTAGAAATAATAATAATAATTGAATCACTTATTACAGAAACCTCTTAATTACAGAAATTAATAAAAATTTCGCATTTTCCTAAAAATTTTTTTTTTATTATTCCTGGAAGTAGAGGAAGATTCTATACATAACATCGAATATACTCAAATACTCATATGCTCACCAAGGTTAAAGGGAAGAGGTAAATTTAAACACTTTCCCTTTGAAGTTATGGTGTTTCTGCAATAAAATACATTTACAACATTAATTTTCTAGTTTTAAGGTAATAATAAGTTTAATTAGAGGAAAAATTAATAAAGTAGACTTTTGATAAACTATTAAAAATTAAATTATTACAAACAGATGTTTAAAGGTATCAAAAAAAAAAAAAATATTTTACGCAAATTAAAATATTTTAATTTATTATTATTGTTTTTCATATTCTAAGTCGTCCATTTCTTCCTCCTGAACTGATGTTGGCCAACTTAAAATAATATTATAGAAATCTGAATAGTCTGTATTATATTCCGAGAGCTTTTTCAAGTCATCAATTTTTTTTTCTATATTGGAACTTTCCCAATAGGGAAATTACAATTTAATATTTTAATTAATTCGGTATATTTTACTATGGGTTGTGTTTTATTAAAATTAAATTTTTAAATAATTTTTTAGGTATATTTTGGTAAATATGATATGCGCCAACTATGATACTGTCTTGCGTTGAAATGTCATATTATCGCTGTATTATAGTTTACTGAAATGTCGTATGCACTGAATTGTCGGGCACTGAAATGTCGCAGACTCGATAAAAGGCTACATCATTGTCATTTGCATTAAATATAATATTAAATAATATACATACTGCGTTCTCAACGTGAAAGCTGCGCTAGTAATGGACGGCGGTAGGCCCAAGCCTCGGATTATCTCTTGCCACAGTTTTTTAGTGATGACCGCCACGATTCCGCCTCTTTGCACGACCAGTTTGTATAGCGTGTACAGGTCCAACACACGTTTGGCCATGATAGGTAGTCGGCTAATCGGAGTCCCTGCAAATCGCAATACACCAAATTATTATCGTTACTGCATTTTATACAATTTATATTATAAAATAGTTATATTTTATATATTTTAAGATTTTTTTGTCTGGCATTTAAATAAATTGTTTCAACTTTCAGTCACTATATTATTCGGAAATAAAAAATATATACTCGTATAATACAGGTTTTCCTTTCATAATATCTCCATCACCTAATAATTAATAATATCTATGTAAAAGCAAATAATTGGTGTTCACATCATTCATAAAGTATTATATATTTTTAATCCTGCTATATTTGATAAGTGGGTTGTATTAAGTGTGTGTATATAGTAGTAGATGCCAGATGGGTATATATGAATACTTTGGTAGTTGGGGTTATCAATTTACACACCACGCTACTGTATATATATTAACGGTGATTTACCAAGCATGCTCACCCCCATTTATCCTTTTTTTAATAATGCATTTATTCAAATTCAAAATTTTCGAATGTTTAAGTATATTAAAAGACTTGCATACTTACAAAAACTTAAAATATTATGAAGCAGATGTAGGGTTTATCGACGAACATATTGTAATAAGGGTGAAAATAATACATTATAGGTACCGCATACATGTTTTAAAAGGAAAATATCGAATAAGTCATAATATATTGGCACTTTTTTAAATAGCAAATGTTCGTTAATAAAATTATTGTATAGGTAGGTACGTATATTATATAATAATAATAACAACAACAAAAATACCTATAGATATATCATAAACAATATTATGGGAATAATAAAGCTGCGCAAGATCAAGTATATACCTATATATACTGCAGCAGCAATATAAATAAATAAATAATAAAATTGTATTAATTTTTTACGCGTGTTTATCCATATTATAGGCTGGTTAGGCCTGTACCTATATTATATAATATTTTGAAGGATTAAAAATATATACACAAGACCTTTAATACACGTATAATAGTATAACGTTCAGTATATATTATTATACGTATTATATACCGCAGCAATGGCTATATATTTTATATGGCTCTGCGTTCGTCGGCCTCTTTAACGACTTATAATTATACAGACTGCGGTGCACTGCGTGCGTTGTTCTACACTATATTATAATGCGAATATATTATACCTATATATATATATATATATATATGCAATGTATATGTAAACACAATAACTTAATGTTTTATATAGTACGGTCGGATTGTCGGAATCGTTTATAGAATGAAATTAGAGCTCTCCGCGTGTCGGTTGGTTTGCGCGCCATCAAGCGTAAATTATACGATATTATATTAATATTATTATTGCACTATCGTAGGTATGTCTTTATTATATAATGTATATTATTATACATCATACATATTTTAATGGTGTAGGTGTATTATATATAAAACTGCCACACAGCTAGTTGTGTAATAAAAACGAACAATATCATCCATTTTTATTTTAATTTCAGTAAAAACCATACTTGTAAGAAACCAAAACTCGTATTGAATGTTCACCCTTCATTTTACTTAAAAATAAATGTTATTATAAATATAAAAAAAAGTCTTAAAAAAAAAAACTTTCTAATGATTATATAATAATATATAACATAATTAACTAACCAAAATATTTTTAAAGTTATAAAATGGATAGAAAATGCTAATATATAAATATTTATTTGAGAACAACAAAAAAAAATTAAAAATTGATCGTGTTAAAAACTGTAGGTGTTATACAACAATTTCTGTTTTACCGTATTTTTTTTTTTAGTTTTTCGTGATTATTTTGAAGAGAATTGGACATTTTTCCCAAATGTGTAAACTATAGATCATGCGTTTGCTATCAGAGACCACCATCAGTATCGATAATTGAACTATTTTTTTCTGATATTAACAAACAATTATGTGAAACCAATAAGTTTAACGGAACGATGAAATCTAAAATACATTCATATGTTAGTGCAGTGATTGCTCATAACATTTATATCTAATAAATACGTAGATGATGCAAGTGTGCAACAAACACAATAATAATTAACAACGTGTCTAGGTATAGTTTAAAAAAAAAACAAAATTTTACGGTGCAACTACGGATCAGGCTAGGAAAAGATCTTCGTAGAAAACTCAACAATTAATGAAATAATTATTTTCAATACGCGCTCAAACATCAAAAATTTTCGTTCGGTTTCTCCGAATATATGCCTACAGAATTTTACGATTCTGTGTAACTTCATAATATATTTTCAGGTATGGTTTTGTAATTTCACATTTCTCGGAATATTGTGCGAAGATACATAGAGTAATTTATTAGCTACCTTTAATAATATAATAAGACAGTATAAATATACGGTTAATTTATGTAATTTTTTTTATTATGTTGCTATTACTTTAACCTAACACGCAAAATACATAATTATATTTATATGATATAGATTTTATCGTCTAGTATGCGCGTATAATATGTATAATATAGGTATTATGCATCAGACCAATATAGTATATAGGTATTAAATATATATTTATATATCGTTTGGTTTTAACAAATAATAGAGTTGTAATAATTGGATCATGTAATAAAATACAGATAACATAATTTACAGTCATATTATATAAACATGGAGCCAATAGCGAACCTGGAGCTTATCAAAGAGGAATAAAGGACTAAGGAGAGTGATTAAAATTGTATGATTCAATTGTATTCAACTCTTGGTATGGCAACTATAAAACCAAAGCCCAACTCCTTCGCAAGGAGCATCGACCCCCCCCCCCCCACACACACACACACACACACACACACTATAGCATCACACTCCTGAACCACTGCTATAAATATCTATATTGTTTATCATATAATTATATATTATGATGATAATTGATCGCTATAGAAATATATTTTGTGTATACGCTTCATTCTAAGTATAAACCTCTAATATATTAGCCGTATAGCCGAATAAAGGCTTATAATTATTATACCTACATATAATATTATATATTAAAAACATATTTACGACAAACCCGTTTATTATAACTTATATGTATTTTGAATTTTAAAAATTGTAATCTTTTATAGTATTATACCTAACTTAACCATTGGAACGCATATATTATATGATAATTCTCTCCATTGGACCGTTCCCATTGGCCGGTCGTCCGATCGAATTAAAACACGCCCGTTTTATATATCTACCTTACCTCATCCGGCTGCCACACCGCTGTGAAGGGGAAAACCACGACGACGTATGAATTGATATCAATAACCATAATATTATAATATTACGATAATTAATAGCATTAAAATATCGTACTCATGCGAATAATATGTATAGATATATATTATATCGTTATTTAAAGATTATATAAAGACGCATACGGCATACCATATAACCATAGAATACAAGTAAATATATAAAGGTTTAACCGGTAAAGGATCTACACATCCGGCGGTGATGGACATGGTGGCAAAATCCACTTTTAAAGAGGAGATGAGGTATATAGGTACCTATTGCAATCTGCAGGTATATAATCGTGTCCTATGGGCCAGTAGTCTCCGTCGGTAATGTTGATGCAAACTTTGCAATCTGCAGCCACGTATTTTAGGAACATAGCAGCATGGGATCCAAATAATTGTTGTAAATTCAAATGACTTTTAACTGATAATGGTGTATACTTTTTTATTTATTTTTTCCTCCTTATATTAAATATATTAAAAGTACTATTTAGGTTCAACGTTTTAGTGCCTATACTGCAATATTATTGCGTTAATGCGTTCTATAGAATATAATATAAATAGGCTATAAGTTATAACCTAACTTATGAGTTAAAAGTGTAAGAAAATATTTTATCCTCCCAGATAAATATTAAATAATATAATAATTATAAAGACACGTTGATTATTCAATAAACAGAAAAAAAACATAAAATATTATAAGAATATTTTATTATTTTTTTTAACTCAACAGAAAATAATAAGAAATTTCCCTAAATAACCCATGATGTCGCAATATTTTAAGTCCTAATATTGTATTTTTTTGGTGTATATATACTTATATATATTTTATATGTATGCTTAAAGCATAAACACGTGTCGACGCACGAGGTGTCTATTGTTTAGGGTTTGACGCTGTTTTATTAACAGGGGTCGCGTCGTCGACTCACCGCGCAGCGACGACTTCTGTACTCTGCACATAGTCACACATCGACTAGTAAATTCTATAGTATTTTATTAAAGAGTAAATTCCAATTTTTCAGGAGGCGAATGGAACTGTGTAAAATATTCAATTTTCCAGTTTATAATATTACATTTGTTCTTATAACAATTTAAACACGATGAAATATCAAGAAAATATAATTAACTACATGATAGAATAAACATATAAATTAAAAATCACTTGCACCAATGCACCATCTCGTTTCAGTTGAAAAAAGTGGTATTGGTGTAGTTTCTTTTAAATATTTCTAAATAAATTGTATTTATAATGTACATATAGATAGTAAATATTATATACCAGCAATAGGTTGTTTCAGGTGAGTTTAATTATTAAAAGGGTTCATCGAAAGCTTAAATATAATTGGTAAACGTGGTATAATATTCTATGTTTGTGAAAGTTTTTTTTTATATTTGTCTAAAAATGTTGATACCTAAAACTTTTTTTTCATATTTTAGTGATATAATTAGTTTAGCTCTTTTAACACAATACTATCGCTATAACATATTAATGCTATAATAATGCTCGTGTTGGGTATACATAATAAGCAGGTATTATATTATCAACCATAATTAATATACATTTAAAAATATAATAAACAGAGTGGTTCACCACTTAGTATCCATTAGTAATGTATTCATTGAAATTCTGATTTTTGGAATTTCTAAGTTTAGGTATGTATTTCAAGTATATATACATATCTTCAAATAATTTGATTTTTTTATACCATATTTAGGAACGATATTCTATGACAATATAATTTTTTTTTTTTTTGAAAATGTAGATATATTAATTCGAACGTCTAGGTATATATAGTTTCTGAACTATTAAAGCGAATGTATTATTTAGTTACCAAGGCTAATAATAATAATGATTTTACGTATAGAATATAAAAAATATGTAATATTTATAGTACCTAGGTACCTAAAGTACTTTTTATAACTACTAGAACAAAATTTGACATATTTTAAAATGTTAATAAATGAATACGTATTACTAAAATTTAATATAATATCTAATCGTTTAATTTTATATATATTATAATGTTCAAACTGAGTAAAAAATGTTATTATTTAAAAAATATGATTGATATATATATATGATAAAATATGTATATCTATGCAAATTGTTATTTAGTTTTTAAATATATAATAAATAATAAATTAATAAATAAATATAAGTATATTTTAAAAATCAGAATTTGAACGAATTGTGAAATGCGATTCGCCCTGTATATAATATAGCACCACATTATTTTATCGATACGAGGACAGTCCAAAATATATAGAACAGTGCAGCTACCAATATATCACCGCTGTCGATATACATATTATATTATGTTAATTTGTCCAGCGCATTATACTATTTTTAAAATGGTCAAACGGGGACGTGTATAAAACAATTTAAAAAATAAATAAGAAAAGCTACGATTGTTTTGGATAATACCGTCAATACGGTAATACGGTCATTAAGGTACGTATTGTTTTTTCACCTTGTTGACCGCCGTCAACTCGTATGCGCGCGTTCTTGTTGCAGTACCTACCACGCGGAGATTGTATTAGAGGCGGACATCGGGTTATGCATATAACAAATAATAATATATAATATATGTATGTACCTACAAGTAATAATGTTATACACACGTGTCCGTCGTGTTAATATTATAGCTTCACCCTTGATCTTGCAAAGTACAATTGTATTCAAGATTTCCAGCAAACATTCGAACAACCACGTGCGCATATTGTACCTATACTTGTTGCAGGTATGGTAATATATTAAATGAAATACAGATGTATTATTCTATAGTAAATCGCCGGAAAACGAAAACCATTTATTACTTTAAAAATCGTTAATAATTGTATGAGAATGATTTTTTTAATCTATATAGTTTAGCTATGTAATTGTTTTAATCTATATAGTTTAGCCATAAACTATAACCACGCGTGGTTTAACATATATGTTCTATAGATAATTCAATTTAAATTTTTATGTAATATTCTAGCGTAATCAAAAGTAAATGTTTAATCAAGTTGAATCCGGCGTCTGAACGTTATACAATGATAATTAATAATTGAGTCAAACTAGTTGCATCCCTGACAAAAAAAATGTTTATTTAGGAAAATATTTGTTCACAGATTGTTCGCATCTTAGTCTTCTGGACGCAAGTTACAACTTCCACATTGATAATGATTGATACCATTGTGATCTAATATATAAGCAAATAATCGTTAATTTCGTTAATTTGTCAAATCAACCAGTGTTTCGTAGTTTAAACAATAAAGATAAGCCATGCATAAATTAATTTACAAATTCGTATTTGGCATATGTTATATATATAATATATAAATGTTATATATATGTTATATTATTTTTGTATATATTCGTGTCATTAGTTTGACTGTTTAAAATAATAGTAATACGTCCGTGGTTATGGACGTCGATCACAAATTCTTGTATTTTAAATACGGGACGCAAGTTTGCATTATTTAGATATACACTTGAACGGTCATTTCCACGTCTCCTGCAGGCACATACTCGTAATGTTTGTTTATTCTGTTTTTTGTACGTCCGATTTACTAACAAAAAAACGGTATACCGAACAAAAGTATTGTTTTCCCGTACATTGGAGTAGGCATAATATATTTTCCCGTAATATAATATGTCGAGTACGTATAGCACTAGTATACACAACATGCACGGGAATAGAGCGTATAGGACCACGGGCCGGGATCGGAGACGCTCCGTACGTGCAGCGGATCTCGGCCGACAAGTCGTTGCGGTCGCGTCGTTTAATTATTATTAAAATTTAGTAAAAACACGATCGTTCGGCATTCCCATTACCGCCCGTTCAGCACAAGACAAATATTTACCAGTACCTCTCCATATAATATTATACACACTATATTATATTCTTTCATACTCCATGTGGACGCCCCGGCCGATGGGTGTGGTGCTCATATATGCAGGACGACGTCGTCGGCGGCGGCGGAGGTGACTCGATGTTTGCCCGCCGCGTACACACATAATAATATTCTATATATAGGTACACAGGTATATAAATATATAATATACATCGCGGTCGTGGTGTTATTACACGGCGCGATATTATTATTATTATTATATTATTATGTGTACACACACCGTGGGCATATACACACACGCCCGATTTTTTATTTTTTATTTATCGGAATGGCTTTTAGCGGCGAAATGTCCAATCAAAAGGACCGATGGAGCAAATAATAATATATTACCGGCGACGAGTATACCCGTACGGGCACTGCCGAGGTAAACAACGGGATATGAGTTCAACTATGTATATGTATGGGTATATATTATATACCAATAGAGCCTGTGTCTCGTAACGTTATAATAATAATTTAACGAACGCACAGATATTAAATAAGCGACACAATCGCTGTACCTATATATGTATTTAATCATTTCCCCGGCCACGGTTTACTTTGCGCAATGTGTATACCGATGACAACGCGCTGTGGTGTTTACTCGGTGTCTGCGATCCTTTTGATATCCCACATCTATATATTATATAAGTAATAATATGCTTGTATGCATGTACACAACATCAAACATAATATTATATTGTACGAGTTGGATAACTATGTTTTCGTATCTCTTCTATAAATTATGATATGATTATTGATAATATATGCATGCACGCGGGATGGTTAAAATATTATATTACCGTGTTATTCCTATATTCTATTATTCTTATCGGTATCACAATGTTATTATAAACGTGCCCCCTCACCCATCCATTGAGTAAATAAATCGAAAGGGAATCGATATTTTTTTTCCATTTACCTTTGACACTTTATTTACATGGCCATATATATATATATATATATATATATATTGTTATACAATTATTATTCAAACGTCAATAATAATAATAACTCGCACCAAAACGAAATCCATTTTCAAGGCTAAATAAATAATAATCGACTGCATTAAGATAATAATATAATAACACGATGTAGCCTAAACATCTATAATATAGCTGTAGCTATACCTCTATATCGGATCCGGGATTGAATATATCTACGTAGAACATCATATTTTTTGCGGATTTCTATAATGTTTCTATTGACGCATATTAATGCATACCTATGTATTCATTATTAAATAAACATCCACGTGAATGTGAAGTATTAATATTCTTATATTTTTGATGTATAATAATATGTGGCAGAACACATTGTAGCGATTTTGTTTTTATTGTTTGTTTTTTTTTTTTTTTGAATTCAAACATTTCCTTGTTTTCTTATAAACCCCAATACTGCAAATAATCTGAGACGGATAATCTTAAAACGTTCGTAATAAATCACTTATTCCTTGTCGTTTAAAATATAATATTTACTATGTGGGTTTGACAATAAAAAATTAAATAAATAATTAATATGAATATTTTAATATCGTTATTTAAATTATGATGGCATTCGCATCGTTATTACTTATTAAATATGTTATAATAATATCATCGAATGGCATGCGTTGTTTTATTCGTATACTTTAATATTGTCTTTATAGTTTATAAACCATACTATACAAGCAGTAGGCGAAAATCGTTACCAAAAAAATTGGCCGTCTGGGTTTTGGCATCCACAAACACCACCGGTGCAGCACAAAAAATGTGTTGGCCACGTGTTCCGTTGCACGAGACGGATACATTTGATTTTAATACACATTATCATTAGTCTTGTTCCAAGTCGACGATTGCACGGTGTGAGCTAGGCGTAAGCGCGGCTAACGCCATTAGCGATTTTCACGGGGTCGTATACGAGACAAAAACCGAATTTCAAACACGACTGCTTTCGTTCGGTACTTTATAATATATGCTGTCTGTAACACTTCCGCACATGCGACCAGCAATTTAATAAATTACTCGATAAAATCCTTTGCAATATTATATGCTATTTTGTGTTGGTTATATTTTCGATGACGTTAAATTTAATTGGATATCAGTGAACTAGTTATATAAATTACCGTGTAAAACGCATCATAAAATAAAATGTATTACGGTGATGAGATGCGAAACTCGAGGTAATTTTATAATTCTATGTTTATATATGTTTAATGATTTTGAATTTTTTGTGTTTAAACAAAAATCGACTTTTAAAGGCACTTTCACTGATATAACAAATATGTTACGTATACATTGTTATTGTATACGATATGGGCAACTACCATCAAAAATTACCTAACTATTTCGTCGTTTTAAATTATAAAATGTCTAATGCAAACAACAATAAAGTAATCATTTTTTACCTAAGGTGGGTTTGCTAATGCAAACTATTAGGCCGTGATGATACTATTCATTCGCGCGTGGTTCGATGGCTGTAAAATCGATAAAATTCTCTTCGGCGTGAGCGACGTTCGGCTCGTCACCGTTCGATTCGTGTCATCGTTGCGAATACTACCGATCGAATATCCTGAGCATTCCGTAATCAATCGTTCGCGTTCGCAGCCTGATGTAATCGCACCTGCTGGCAGGTGCATACCAACTTTATATCTATATTATTAAAAATCTTTGCTGACTGTGTGTATTTTATATTATTATGGAATAAATTATTAACAACGGTATTATATGATAATGCCAGTCCGGCGTGTCATTGCATTATTATTTTTTTACAACAATTATTTTCGTTTCTATATTTGATAAATAAGCTATTAACAATATTTCGGAACAGTAACGGCCGGTATTTTGATTTTTCAATTTAATACAGATGGCAAGATGAAATATTAGAATATGTATATCGTATCAACGAGTTAACTTTTTTTCACTTGTACGAGTATATTATAATAATAATTCCAATACGTACGATTCGAACGTAATTTTAATAATATTGCATTCAACATTATTATTATTATTTTAACTCGATACATTGAACGTTCAAAAACTCAATTCCGTGTGCATTTTATCACTATAAATTATAATCGTATTAAATGTAATGCTGTGTTTAATATTAAACACGGCGCAACGTTGACGCAGGTATCATATCGCATCATAAAGGAACCCTGGAGAGATCGTAATTGCCCGCATATCGAGAAAGATAAAAGGTTTTTGATTTATTGGCTAAACCGTGTTTTTATTATACCCGTGCGCATAATATTATTATATTATTTTTATATATTATTATATGTATAAAAGCAGATCGTTCTCGATTTTATTATTATTGTGTTTTTAATCAAATCGAAAATATTTTATACCGACGACGTGGGACTCGACTCGACTCGATTCTCTCTCTCTCTCTCTCTCTCTCTCTCTCTCTCTCTCTCTCTCTCTCTCCGTCTGTAATACATATAATGATATTATGGTTTGGTGGTGTGCCGTCACCGTCGTGTTATACACACACGTCGGCTGTACGCTCGCTCTCTTTTTATTATTATTATTTTTCCAATTTTTTATTCACCAGGCGAGCACATATTATCGGCCGAACCGAATCACCGACAGCTTATAAAATATAATATCATACTCGACCTCTGCAGCAGTATAGAGACCGATAAAATACAACAATTATAATATTTTAATCGCTCACACGATGAAGCTAACCGCAGCAGTTGGCACACGTTTATACCTATATGCGTACATAATATTTTACATGGACCTATATAGGTACATATTACATAGATATGTTATGATACGGCATAAAGATATTATTATATATATTAATACGAGCACGTCATTGAAAACGAAATAATAACGCGAGGTTGATTATTGTTTATTACGTATTATTTGACGATATTGAAATTATAATTGCTATTTATTATTAATATAGTTTTAGTTTTCGAGAAAATTATTATTATAACTTTACGTCGTTTGGGAATCGATGATCATAATATTATCATGTAATTATAATTTACTGTTTATTAGACGTGTATACTATGCAGATGGCTGTATAAAATAGGTGTTTAGGTCCTATAACTTAGGTATACACAGTTTATTTTATTATCATTCGTCTCGACCGTAATTTTGTACCCCAAATTATATATACCTACCTAATATGACCTTAGTAATGACCTTTAGTAGATTCGTCTGTATTTTTATGATCTGAAACCAATTATTATTTTATTGATTGTGCATATAATACGTTGATTTTGAAAATGTTGAACAATTGTGCAAAAATATAATAACTTAATGCTCAGTTAAAAATCCGAACCGTCAGTCGTCGTGGTATAGAACGGACGAATAATTTTATGACTTTGGAAATATCGTTTGCCGCGCTGCACTATATAGCAGCTGTATTACATGTTGAGAGGGCCACCGTGCATGCAGAGAGCCTCTCCGGTGATTTAAACGACATGTTTCTGATAATCGTATAATCTAAAAATATTATTAATCTACGACGTTTAATAGCAAACATAAAAAAAAAAATGAGTCTGACCGGGGGAGAGAGTGTAAGCCGCCGACAAGCTATTAAAAACAGTTTTATTGCCGGGGTTAAAAAAAAATATATATACTTGTATGTACGAGAAACACAAATTGTAATACAAGTATTATTAACGCCCAGCCATTGTGGTTTACTGCTGAACGAAAAAAAAAAAATTCGATATTTACTCTCGAATATTGCGGATACGTTGTTTTATGTTCTGAGAGTTCTGTACGAGGTCTTTTGTCGGCAAATTCCCGAATATTGCAATGCGATACAGAGGACGGAAAAACGCAATACCTGCGCGCACACTCGACAGGTTTGTTTTGTTTTGTATATAAAAAAAGAATTTATTTAATAATTACATTCTAACACTTTATAACTATATAGGCATGTATATAACCACTAAACGTGATTTTTTGCACCGGGATGTTGTATAGTTGCAGTCGACATACGCCTCTACGGGATGATAAAAAATATATAATAATGTGATTGTTCCCCATACTGGTCACCCGGCTAATAACGATTTTTTAACCAATGTCAAAACTTTGAATGGAATGCGCGTCTTATATACATAGACCACATAATGCTGCAGTGTCAAAGCCTAAAAATACATCATTGATAACAGTTTGTTATATTATCCAGTGCGGTTTTATGCGGGCTTATTGACCGACATATTATTACAAACATCCTACATCGGTTTGATATATTATACAATTTACATAAGCCTTATAATACAACAATATTTTAGTTTTATTATGTTATAATAGACCTACCCCATTTCACACCTGTACCGAAGATAAGATATTGCGTATTCCCATACAATATTAATATATATATATATATATATACATATATACATAATATTATGTATGATGTATTATAAATGCCAATCATATTATAATATTATCGCAGTACGCAGGTCGACACTTTTTTCACCGCATAAAAAACACAATAATATATCATAATAAATACGAGCGAAACCGACGGGCTACATTGTGCGTTATTTTGCAAACGTAGCCACTGCATTTTGTCGCGGACACTTATAATATTATTATTTTTATAATAATATCGGCCGTAATAATTATTTTTTACAAGTGCTGCACGCGCAGAGAACGACGAAAACCGTTCAACATGCCAACCATTATAATATAACTATGCCGCCGACGACAACGTCGCCTAATAATAATGTAACAACAACAGTAAATAGTAATAATATACAATATTCATGCGCCAATTCGGCCATTAATATTTTTACAATACGGACACGTTTTATTATTTAGCTCTTAAAATGTCTAATTTACACTCGCAAACCTTTTTGTCTACGTACCTACCTAATACCTATATCATTTGTCGGATTTTATTGCTTTTGTACATGACTTTTTGATTTGGACTCCGTAATCGAAACGCGCACGTTTTCCCGATGCGAATGTTATGGTGAATTATAATGATAAATTATATTTAACGAATATACTGCAACTACATATTATAATATTATGTGTGCAATAGTGTATAATATATTATTATTGTGTAGGTTAGATTAACACACAATATTATACATTGTCATACTATGCATTATATTTACAAGATATATATTATATATAGTTACTAAAGTGTGTTTTAAACTTGTATATATATATATATATATGTATATTCTTATTGTGTTCGAGTGACATTCCGGCGAAAATGGAGTATTGTGACGTGTATACAAAAATAAATCCGAAATATATTATACACTATTATCGTATTATATTTTTTACACATCGTTTTGAAACAGTCTTTATTTCAGATTCGTGTTATCCTAAAGCGCGATCCCTGCCAAATCCCTTTTGCCACGACGATTTATAGACGGAGTGCGGCTTAATAATACCAAGTATAGTTTTCAAGTAATGTCCAAGTATATTATGTGCAAAACTGTATTGCTAATCCACCGTAGTTGTGTTATACAATATATACCGAATGTCGTGTATGCGTGTGCTCTATAACATTATGTGCCGTGGTATAGAGATTTCAACATTGGGATACAACAGTGCCGAAACCGTAGACCTTACACTTAGTATAAGGTCCTATGGCCGAAACACTAGAAACATATTATTTCCTAGACGGGATAAATTATTATTGCAGTTGATATCACGCACTTCGATGCACACAGTCATTTATAATAATATATAATATGTAGAAAAATTATGAATAACAACTTTTCAGAATATTTGACCGATAAATCGATAAAAACTCGCTAAAATACCAAAACTCCGTTCGTTACAATTATATCCGTATAATATAAAAGTAAAAAACAATTTATTGAAATAATAGGTAGGTACCTACATATTTATATTTGATCACTAAAAATGTAACATTATAAGTCATCATTATAGTTAATAAAACTAAAATCTATCAATTTTGATAAATTACTAAATGTAATTTTTTTTTAACTTTTAAAATTATTGGACTACATAAAAAAAAACCATCAAGTTAAATCGAATTTATTAAGACTCGTATGAAAATCAAATAAAACAATATAGGTGCACAATATATTTTGAATTGACTATTATCACTCTCAATATAAATTCAATTAATTAGATGGATTTTGGTTGATTCATTTCAACATAAAAACATTAATGGAAAATTATAATACCTTAATATTATATAGCTAATGGTTTTTATAAAATAAAGAACATATTAGGCATGTAATCTAAATACTTAATAGTTAAAAGATATTAGTTAATACCTATAGTTAATGAAATATAGAGTAAAGTATTTAATTTAGTTTATCCTTAATGAGTTTCTTTTATACACGGTTAATAAAAAAAATATTTTGAAAGACAATTTATACACTTTAGTATACGTACAGGGCATGAACCAGTTACGTCTAAAACAAAATTTGTATTTTAGGGTCAGTATTCCAATTGAGCCGCTTGTATTTTACGCTCTGTATAATAATTGTGCTTCTTTTATTTTATGGTTGGGGTAGGTATTACGCTTCTTATTTTTACTGTCAAATTATCGATTTTTCAAAAACAATTATTATCGATTTGCTGCCAATATTCTAAAATTATGTCGAGGCTTATATGAAACATCATTATTACATAATTATCAACAAACTAAAGTATAAATTTGAGTGATAAAGTTGAGAGACGAAAATAAGTTTTCATTATCGTAACGGATTTTACCTATTTATCGGTCCAATTGGTACGTTGCACACACTATTATATACTGATACAGAGTAACAAAATTATGACAAAAGATACTTTTAAAAAATATGATATTTTCATTTATTTATAATTCACCCTGTATATTTACAGAAATTTAAGAATCATAAAGTGTACTAATAAAAACAAGTACACCTTATTACCTACCTTGTTAATTATTTAGTATTAGTTTGACTGTTTAAGTGGTTTGATGTTAAAGTATGGACCTTTTACAATAAGTTATTAATGGATAAATTGTGAATAATTTTTACCATTTCAAATTTTTTTAATTAAATACGAAAAAAATCTATTAATATAGTATGAATTATTTATATTAATACACATTTTTATAAAATGCGTTGTAATTTAAAGCAATATTATAATAATGATTTATTTAATTATATATTTATGTATATTAAATTATAAATACTGTATTTTTGATTTCATTGTATTCCAATAAAAATAATATTACGTATGTGCTATTAAATGAAATACATATTATAATTATAATATAAAAGATTATATGAGGCTGGTTATTTAGCACAATTGGTATATGAAAAGGTAATTTTAAGCGCAATTGGTAAACTCCTTACGTACAATTTACATTCATATAATTTTTACGAGGTATAATAATATTAGATATATATTTTCGTATTTTGTAAATTCATATACAAATATACACCTACTCATGGTCGTACATTGCAATATGAACATTAATTGTTATTGTGCCTAGAGCCTTTATTTTTCAATATGTACTTTTTTATATTGTAAGTAATTGGAAATAATAAAAACGGTGTAAGTACTTATCTACAGGCATATATTGATTTTGAGCAAATAATGCAATAAAAATGTAGAAGTGTCTATTGCGCTACATACTTGATCGAAAATAATTATTAAGCATTAAATACAATATTATTATTTTAATGTATGAAAACAAAAGTGATTTGGCTGTTTTGTAGAGGGCGTGTAACACGAAGGTTCAAAAATACCCACCAATTGTCTCACTTTCAGAATTCATAACTCATGCGTAAATATTGAAAACATAACCGGTCGACAATCGACACATACTAGTGGCAGAGTGGTGCCATAATAGGTGTTTGCGGCTTGGTCTTGGTCGAAGAAAAAAACTAAATTTACGACTTATATTATGAATATGTGTCCAGTGCTTACAATACAAACACAACCGTCATATTCTATTATTCGTATTACGATATATTATATTATGGACTATTATCGTATCATAATTTTCATACTTTTTAGTATGCATGTGGCAATGTGACCTACCATATTATAAGGCACTACAAACAATACGTCATATCAGTATATCATATTAAATTATTATACTCGAGTTGCCGTTAAAATATTCCGTCAAAAAACGATACACCGCCAATAACAATAATGAAAAAAAAATCGGTTTAGGCAATAATATTATGATAATTATTATGACACTTTTTGATTTCAAGTATTGAACACTCGCGCACGATTGTTTTTATTCCAGCGTACATTTTACGCGCATCTGTATTTTCTTTTTTTTTATTCGGACGGACTAGGTATAGTGAGGTCACATACGCACTCGTGTGCGCGCTATACGAACGCACGTGCACATACGTACATCATACTACATTGGATAATATAATACAGGTTGGATGCCAAATGCGGAGGATTGATGACGACGTCAGGGTAGACGAGAGTGATGATCGAATGATCCGAAATCACGACCCTGCTGATTGATGGGAATAATATCCAAGAGCGGCGATAATTATTTTTGGAAAATAAAAAAAATCTACTATTGTAATTAATTATTCGAAATGAAATGCGCCGCGAGCCTCCGGCTGCAATCGGATCACACTAAAGACTAACAATAATTCAAGCCATGACCGCTCAGACATAGGGTGTACTCAAAGTGTGTGAATAATGTTATACGTGCATAGTATATAAGACGTACCTATACCTAATCTAGGTAATAGTAAGCGGTGTATAACAATTAATGCGTGGCTCGTTTTATCGAAAGTTTTATTATTTTACCCTTACAGGGACATATGATATTTTAATGACGAACTGAGATAATATTGTTAATATTTTTAATGAGCCCCCCCCCCCTTCTGTCTTACGTACCTATATATTATATTATCATACAGTGATATGTATAATATTAAACACTACACTATACACAGCTGTGCCTCGCGAAAAAACATAAGAAAACATCACGCCGACATGCCACCATGTAAGCTACTTTATGTATATTATACTGTATATAGTTACTAGTAGTTGTAGTACCTATCTAATAACGACTTATTAGTTCTGCTTAATTTTAGTGCGGTTACAATGTATACTTTCAACCACTAAACACCTTGCTTCGGAATAATAACGTGTATATAATATAACGTAGGCACCTAAAACTTTGCGAAATGTACGTATATCACATAAAAATTGTATAAAAAGGACAGCATGACGTCTTGAAAAAAAAAAATAAGCTGTTTGATCGTTTAATTTCAAAACAATAATCACTATTGATTAATATTTTGTTGGCGTATAATAAAAGTTTCAATGTTGATTTATTCTTTAAAACGACGAATGACGATGATTATGATGAGATACCTAGCCGATACTTATAACTCGCAATAACAATATTTACGATAATTATTATTAATAAAAAATTATACATACTTACATATATAATAATAAACATAATATCAAACTGCGCGGTACGTTATGAAAGAACACCCAGTACACTTGATGAAAACAAATCGAAAAACCTCAACGCTATAGATGAATTATACAGCCGAAGGCCGATTCACAAGTATTAAACGCTATTCGTACAGATGTATAATATTTTTATAATCGCGGTGTCTTTTGATATTGACTGGAAAACGCAATAAAAAATCGGCCGTGATGGAGAAATATTATTAATATAAACGGCATCACTGTATATTCATGCGCACACGGCGCACGCACACACACACACGCGCATACTAATACAACATACCCGTGTATAATAAAAAATAATATTACTAATATTACTGATGATGTAATTACGAAGGTGGATGCCCATATCGGATTTAACAATGTATGCGCATGGATGGTTGTTCCTTGTCATGGAATATATTATATTATATACCTATAATATAATATACATATATATATATACGTACGTAAGAGTATAAGAGAAAATAAAAGAAAAAAAAAATTAAACCTTTAAAAATAATAATAACGTCCATTTGCATTTGGAAATTAAAAATTATACATAATTATTCGGTTACGGTTCGGAATAATATTACCTATAAGTACGTAGGTATAATAATATATATGTATTGTTATAATGGTGCAGACCCAGTTAATATGCTCATCAATATATATATATTAAAATATTGTATGGCGACGATCGATTTGGAACGAGAAATAAGAATATACATCATATATTATTAGAAAATGTTGTATATATATATGCGGTATGTGTAACCATTATTATTGCAGCTACCGCTGCCGCCGCCGCCGCTGCCGTTTTGGGACGACCACTGTTTGGACTAATTACAATAATCGTTTATGACTTTCCTACTTGACGTATTTATTATTATTAAGGGCACGCTGCACTTATCATTATAATCGATTTCCATACAGACAATGGACACTCAGCATCAGTAAGTGTTTGTACGCGCCTATAAATATTATAAGACTGCATTTATTGACGGTGATCATTAGGCATTATACACTATTGTAATAATATGTCACTAAATACTTTGACTCTGAATATGGCTATACGCCTGTACGACTGTGCCTAACAAACTGCCTATAAATTAATAGGTGTGTCAAACTAACAGGTTGAAAATAAAATATTACATTTGTAAATACATAATAATATACAGTTTAAAGTTATGACGAATTCATCAAATAATCGAGAATAAAATTATATTAATTTATTCTTCATTACTTTAATATTTTATAATGAAATGTGTTTAATTTCTAACTATTCAATAAATTTAGAATATATAGGTATAAGTATATTTTACCATTTCAAAATAAGCTATAAAAATTATAAGTTATTAAATTATAAATTATTGGTGATACCTATAAGAATACCTCATTTACTCATATTTAAAATTATTTTATAGTTAAGTTTTAAAGAATTTTACATTAATTAAGTATGGTTTCATGTATTAAGGTATTTGCTTAAAAAAAATACATTAAAAAAAAAATTATAATAATTTATATTATAATATAGTATGTAGTTGGAAAATGTTGTAATCACATACGTGGATAATTTGCTAACGGAAAGTATACAAATAAATGACCACAGTATGTTTTTTGTTATCAAAAAACTATAAAGTTTGCACATGATATAAAGTATGTACAGCTAATTACACGCTTAATAAATATTGTTATCAATAATCACTTATCAGCGTTCACCTACAATAATAGTCGTCCAATATATATCAAGTCTCAATAAATTTCACCGATCACCGTGTAGCTCACAATTATTATTATAACCAAAGAACGATTGCAACTGAATATTGATTATTATTACTATTTGTAATGGTTATGTAGGTATAAGTGTAAAATATAAGCTATTGAATATTGGTTTCAGTGTGTTGTACATTGTTGTGGTTTAAAAGCAATAAAAGTTTACACTTTAGTTCATAAAAAAAATCTGATAAATATTAGTCATTGTTTAACTATATATCCAACTACTATTTCACATTCAAACCAAACATAAAATATATATCTTTTCTTAGAAATAATTACAATGTGTTAATATTTTTATCATTACTTTTAACATAATACAATATTAAACACTAATATATATGTACACACACATGTTATATTATTATAATATTATTTATTTATATACTATATATCCGTCAAAACGTATACAAATGGTAAGTTATTACTTATAAGGTACAATAAACTATTTGTAGTAGATATCTTTTCCAAGGTAAATTCAATACTGAAAAAATGTTTTATCTGTAAAACGTAATGCATACATATAATATAACTACGCGTCAAAATTACTATCCAAATTTAACGAGATAATATTACAAACTGTAACCGCTATTACCATTATATTAAACTGTTAAGAAAAATAGAGGTCGCCGCCGCCGGTCGGGATATGTAGACGTTAAGTTGTCTTATTATACTGAAGAGTCAGCATTCATACGAAAACGAATACCAAAATTATGATTAAAATAACGAGAAATGTTAAATTATATTGTTTTCATTTAAATACAACGATGCTACATAGCAGGTGTTTCATAGATAAGGTTACAAAAATAATGATATTATCTTTAAATAAAAAATTACCATTTTGCATATTGTACGTATAGTTGAAATACATGAACATTTTGTTTAGAAAATAACACAACAGGTGAATAGTGTAAATTAATTTATTGTATTTGTGCTAATTACCCATTTACAATTGCCGTTTATTATTACACACCTATGGGATTGTTGCCGGCATTGTGTAACGACACACATATTTTTTTTAAATGAAAATCATTGTACGTATTATAATTTTTTTCTTCGGAATATTGCTTTCCCTATCATAAAACTAACATATTACTATTAATATTGTAATGAACTGAAAATTAATATTTACATATGTATAGTTTACCAAATTGCAAAACATCATTAGACGGCATTTGTCGTTATTAGGGAATTCGGGTTTTTTTTCCCTATCGCACGGTGATTGGAATAATAAATTAACGAGTGTGCGCGTTTATATTCGGTAATTATGATTTTTTAATAATTATTGTTACGGACACGCCAATATGCTTTCACGTTTATACTATATTATAATGTTTACATTACGGGTAGGTTCAAGCCGCATAGTACAGTTTTGGGCAACATGAGGTATACAATTGTCAATCTTCAATAATTATTGTGTTTTATTCAATAGGTACAAACAACAAATAAATATAAAAAAAATATTTATCTTGTCACAAAGTTCTACAATTCGATACAAAACCATACAAAATTTACTGATGCAATATAATTTATTAACTATTATATGAATTATTTTTGATAAATAAATTTAAAGATGCTTATTCATGCCACGCAGGCAACTCAATATTAAACTAGTTTAAAATATGATAGACAATTTTAAAATTATTTTATTCTCAACTGCATTGTAGATTATTAACAAAGTTATACTTCTATATTAAACATTTCGAATTTCAATAAAAAAATAATAATAATGAATAATTTATTATTTTTAGATCATTTTTGTCATTATTGTTGTGTCGTTTTTACTTATTTATTAATATAATAAATTATGATTTATTATATCTATACTTATTAATAACAATTACTAAACATACAATATAGTATAGATATAGTTATTACTTATTAGGTACATTATATATACCTATATTTATACTTTAGCTTAATTGGATTGTGTTTTATGATGTTTAACTAAAGTCAAACATTTTTCTACAAAAATAAATTTTTATAATAATGCTTGTCAACTTGATTGTAAATATTGCAAGTATCCCTGTCTATCGTAAAATGTGCAATTAATTCAAAATAATTTTATACACTATAATAATACAATATAATATTCAGATCTTTGTAAGGGCATATGCCCTCTAATACAAAGTGAACAGAATAAAACATGTATTTCACAAATCAATTTTTAGCTCCAACCTCTGACCTAAGTTTGAAATAAAATCGTCAATTTTAAAGGCATTGTTATAGTGGTAAAGAGATGATCGAACGTAAGATGGAAAAAAAAGGCAATAACACGCCCGCTCGATTATTATTACAGACTTGTCAGAAATTGGTATTGTGTTGCAATGTTGAATATTTTATATTAGGTTGGCTGCGCACAAACCTTATACAGAGACCGAGTCCATTATTATTAAATGAAATAATAAAAATAAAACCGATACTTTTTTATAGCCAAATAAAACAAAAACCAAAAAATATATATAATACATGTGTGAGACGTGTGTTATTTGGAAGAGACGTGGAGGCAATGTATAAACGGGCGGCCGTAAATCTATACGTTTTGGTCGATTTTTTTTAATATCTGATTTTAAACGTCACGTTTACGATTTCGGCAGGACTCATGAAAATTTGCTTTACAAAGAATCAAGGGATATAAAATATGCTCATTTTTGTAGATTTGAATTTACACAACTTGTTTCTACACGCGAAGTATGTGCACATCCATTTTTATACAAGGCCAAGAATTGGATGTTATAATGTTGTAACTTATAAAATAAAAGTATGTTGTTCGTATTGTTATAGATAGATATTTTAGTAATAATATTACGTAACCGTGTAATATTCTTAAAAGGATATTTTCAAAAATGCTTTATGTTTAATTATAAAACCATAGTTTTAATAATAATATAAATAATATAATAATCCGCCATGCAATTAAAAACCGTATTCAAATTATATACGGAGAAACCGATACTCGGACTCTGTTACTGCAAATTAAATTAAATATTAAATATTTCATTTGTTAATGGTTAAGAATGTTGAGGTTTTATAGCTATATTTTACATGTTATAAATCATTACACGCTCGTGTTTAGATCATTTGGAAATATATTTTTATTTTAATAATATCAGTTTTTATGAAAACTACGTAGAATATACCTTTTGTGTTTTTATTTTTTCATTAAAGAACATTATACGAATGGAATTTTTATTTTTATTTTTTTTTTTGCGATAGTATTATATACCTACTAGACTTATAGCATCGTAAAAACATCCATTATGTTCCATTTGAGTTATTATCATTATTATTATTTTTTAACATTGTAGGAAAATAAATAGTGACATTACCAATACCAATTCAGAAACAAAATAATGATAACAAAAACTTGTAATTTCACATACCTTGTTCCTGCATGTAGCTGAACAGTGAATCCAGGAAACTGCGTCTGTCGGTTTCATTGCCCGCCGTGTATAACTAAAAAATATAAAGGTATATGTCAGTATTGTGATCATAGTTTTACATTTGTAATACAAGTAAATTATTTACGGATGTGTAAAAAAAAGTGTTAGCTGTGAATTCATTTTTATATTATTAAGGTTTTTACCTTTTAGCTTTTATCTATGTATATAAATTAAATTCTGATCATTGGGGAGCTTATAACTCAAAAAACTGACAGATCGATCGGGCTCATTTGTTTTATAAATTATCTTAATAGTCCAAATAAAGTTTTTACGGAAAGAAAAATTGAAAAAATTGCCCGGAAAATTGAAAAATTCTGAAAAAACTTAAAATGCTTTTTTCAATATAATGTATGTATAATCTGTATAGGACTGACACTGGTTACATGTTTTATTACTATTAATAATATTAGTAGAAACATAGCATATTCATTTTTTTTACAAATAAATTTATAAAAAAAACTAATAAACGGACAACCCCGGGCAGGACAACTAGTATAATAAGGATACTAAAATATGTAAAAACAAAAATTAACTCATATGTATACTTCTGGAACCTATGATACGTATTAAAGGGTATGCAGGAAATACGTTTTTGAAAGTATAACAAAATCGAGAGCTGATACACCATATTATTATAAAATAATTTTATATACTCAGGCTCTTAACGTCTATAGAGATCACGATATTTCGTGACATAACTTCTAGAACACATTCATCAAAACTTATTTTTATGTTATTATTTTAGGTATATTTTATTTATAATTGATAAAAAGTATTGATACTTAAATAATAACGTAGGTGCGTCATGATTTGTCAAAAATCAGATAGTTATTTTAATGCAAAATATTTAAACATCGTTCTATTAATAACCACTAGGACATTTTTTAAACAAACTGTGCGTAATGAACTTCCTAAAAAGTATAATATGTTTTACTCGTTCATCAAACAAATATTATAAAAAACACAAAATTATAGGTGAGTTTTTTCCTTGCCTAAGTGACACCTTAATAACACGTTTACTTGGCGCAAAGACAATTGTTCCCACGGCAATTAAACGCTTAGGTATATTCATCCGTATGTAAATACCGATGGAGTGTACATAGTTTCTATTTTTCTGTACAGATAAAATATATGATGGAATTTGTTTTCGGTCCGTATCGAAACGCTCCACTATACGCGCATTATATACATATCTTCGTAAACGCACCACGCTAAACGAAATTAATGGTTTCCGTGTCATTGTTAAATTAATAATTATAATAATAATAATAATAATAAAAAAAATTTATAATAATAAAAAAAAAAATCTGAGACGTAGGATTTTTCCTTCATACGTACACGAACGCGGTCCGATCGGTGATCCTGCGGAGTTCAAGGGGTCTAATGCGCGTCTAATTAATTGGCTTTTCATGGCGTGGTAGTAAAAATAATATTAATTACCGGCCGTTTATCGTATCTGCAGCTATTCGCCTCTCCTATTGTTATTATTTATATTGTGATTATTGTTTAATGGCAGTGATCCCACTGTGATCGAGACCTAATCTCCCGGGCATTACATATTCGGGTAGACAGCGGCGCGCTGTATGGTATAGGTGGAAAGGATGGGCTGTGGTGGTAATTCACCACGAACGATGGAGGAATGTGGGGGTAGGGGGGATTCGAGCATTGTTTATTGGTATATTGTTGCTTATATTATATATACGTATATATTTTTTATTATTATTATTATTTAATTTAGTTTCTCATTTTTACTATCACACTGCGTATATATATATATATATATAATATATTATAGCCTATCGTAACCTATTAGCTTGCGCGATAATGTTTGATTTCTGTGTAGACGCGATTCTCGGCCCACGCGTGCACGACCGCCGCGCAGTCACGAACCACTGTAGCAGCAATCGGATGTAATTCGATAATAATAATATAATAATATGGAGTCGGGCGTTCGAACAATAATAATAATTTTATAATCCTACTGCAACGAACGCGGTCGTTCATCATTTACCCGAGTGCCCGAAACCCTGGCCTGTGGCTGTTTTTTGACACCGACCTAATACCGATTTACATATATATATATATATATTTTATCTTCGCTGCAAAACATATATTATAATAATTATTTTGCAGTGTTATATGATTAAAACGTATTTATTTCGTAAAAGACTTAAAATTTGCGTATCTAAATGCATAAATATTATGGATAGGTACAGCCAAGATTAAAAATTCATTAAATCTATAATATTATACTTTAAAATGCTTATGTACATATTTATTGGTGCGCAGAAATTAAAAACAAATATGCTGACGAATGTAAAGAGATATATCATCATGGGATGAAATCGATATGTAAGCGGCACGTAATCACCGGTGTAGTGAGAAAAAATATATTGTTACGCCCACTGCGTATTTCTTAAATCGACTCAAACCGCAAGTGTTGAAATTTTAAACAGATTCTACTTCGTATAAAATAATAAATATGTTTTACAATATAGGTGTTAAAAATTAAATAAGCGAGGACGCGAAGTAATGTAATGAATGTTTTAAGTTTGAGATTGATAAATTTAAAATATTCTGTTGAATACTATATGCGTACTGTTGTATCAAAAAAACGTTGATGAAATAATTAATAGTTCTAATAAAATATCCCGAATTAAAAGAAATATGTATAATTAACACACGGTTTTAAAAACGTATAAACCCACTTAGACAAATTATAAAACAACAAAATGTAATAATCCTACTCGTTGTCTCTTTGTATATGATATTGTGTTATTTCGCTGTTTTTATAGACCAGAACCGATTGACAAGTATGCGTAATTAATATATTATTTAGATAGGAATAACCTCTTCGAAGTGATTGAGCTGATATAGTGACAATATTATTAGATGGCTTTATCGTAAAGATTTTAAAAATCATCCTTATCAGTTACCAGTTAACGCTTATCGTTATATTGAAGATTGTGAGGACAAATCCGCCGACAGTCCCAGCCACCGTTCCCCCTCAGAAAAAATATGTAGGTATTGTCAACACATCGTATAGGTGTCAACATTTGGTTAACCACACACATACGCGAGCGCAGTTTTTGTATTCACTGGGTTGCACAAACACCCGGTGGACAGGGTCTTAAGAGATGATGGTCTCGTGAACACGAATAAAAGGACTCGTCGCATAAGTGTAGATTAGTGCGCATATAACATGTTTTCGGCCCCTCGCTGAGCCTTATTCCGATAATCATTGAACGCATTTAAAAAAATTATTATTATATAAAAATGACAACAATACGTTACAGGAGGGAAAACGACGAAAAACGTCTCATTAGCGAGGATTGTAGCATTATTATCATATCTCGTCCTTTGTTGTTTCTATTATATTATAGCAATAAAGATACGCATGAACTGTCTGTTTTCTCCAATTTCGGTTTTTACTGTCGAAAATTGTTCTACCATCAATAAAGAAGTGTGTCACGTGAACCAGTAAATATGTTTTAATTCAAAATAAAACATAGCTGCTGTTCCAATCGTGTTTGGCATAGTTGATTAAATTAATTATTTTGAACTCTCCTCTTGGGTTTATTATAGCAAGCATATTATATACATTATATACAACAATAGTTATAACTAGTAAGTTGTAGATGGTAAGTTTTGAACTGTAGTTATTGCTTTGCTTATACGTGTATAGGATACATATAGGCAATTAGCTATATAATAATAAATATTGCAACTTCGTATGTAGATACAAAACAGTTGACATTTTTATAATGTACAAAAATATACATTTTTAGATGAGACAGGGAAAAGTGGAAGGAAGTTTTGTTGCGGCAATGGACCTTAATGGTCTTTAAGATGCCTAAAAGAAGAAGAAGACAAAAATATACACCTGTTAATATTATACAGAAAAAGATAAAAATAATTTTAGAAATCAAACAAAATAGTTATATTGTTGAAAATTACCAAGCAAACAATGTAATTATTTAATTCATTAAAATATAATTAACGAAAAATATGTGAATGCAATTAATTATGTACGTTTGCACGTACAGTATTTGATAGTATTTAATATAAAATTATCAGATCTATATTATTATATTTAAAACTATGCATAAAGTTAAAATATAATTCAGAAATATAGATTGGTGAGCTAAAATTAAACTGTAAAAGTTTAACTATTATTATATAAACTATAAAGTTGTTGATTTAAATTTAAATGTTCATCTCACTAGTCACTATTATAATTCAAATATTAAAAATGTATTATGTTTTTCAATGTATATTGTGTTATGGTATTGCATTTGGAAAAAAAATAAGTACTTATATCAGCTGCTATATTAATTCTTTTAGAATTTACGCGAACTACGAGCACTGGGGTTTACTACGATAACACCGGTCAAAATTTCCCATAGAAAAACAATTATAAACAAATTAATGCACACATGCCCTTTAAAATGGAGACAACTGCATTGGGGTAGACGAAAAATCGTTTGACCACCCTATGATTCGACGATCAATTAAACTTGGTATATAATACATTGTTGTAATAGCTTTTAACAACTGTAATTTATTTACTTCAAAAACCGTATATTGCCATGGATCATAATTTATCACTGTTAAGATAATAATAAATTTAGCATAAAATTCAAATTATACTCTATAAAAATGTATGGAAGAGTCCAAATAATTATTAAATACCAATGATTAATAAACGAAATATATTTAGGACAACATAAAATTACACATTACATATAATAATATAGATTATATCTAATTTTCCATTATTCAGATTCAGAACCTAATTAAAATTGTATGTATACCTATATAATAATTAAGAACTATTATTGGTAGCCATAAAACTATTTTAAATAAAAGTACCTTTTTTCTACTAGCATGTATAAATATAAAATAATATACACTCATATAAAAATAAATTTACCTAGACTAATTTATGGAGTATTTATGTCTTATAATCAATCGTCATTCGTTGTACAAAACAATTTACAGTTTAATTGTTTTTATCCATGCTAGCCACCATATATCCGGTATGTCTTTTGTAGGTAATAAAATAGGATGTATTCATATAGGATATCAGTGTTGAAAATTTAATTTTTCAATTCTACCAACATTCAAATAGTCTATACGGTTATACACATCTCAGACGATTTTCAACAAGTTCTCGAGCGTTCTAAACGATTGTTTCCGCATATCTTAAATACGTTAGGTTTGTATAATATAACGTCATTTATTTAGATAGGTACATCGTAGATGATTAATTTGGTTTACAAATATGGCTGAAAATACTTAAAAGTATAATGATGTATATAATATAATATAGTAGTTGCAATATAATATTATAGTCTGGATGGTTACAGAAATAATGTCAACGTACAAACCGTCTCTCGCGAGTTTACACGACGCGACATGCGACGCAAAACACAATAATAACCGGCATTTTTCCCGTATGATAACCGTCGACACATTTTCACGTCGCGTTTTCTCACATCTCTACCACTCCAACCGAAATATGTAGGTAGGTAGATTTACCTATTCAGTACCTGCCTGTTCAAAGACGCGAACGAAAGTTTCGACCCCGGTACACTATATACATATAATATCTCGGCGTTGTCGACGGATACGTCTGTATCATGGGCGTAGGATTTGTGGCGAGATGAATTAATAATAAACGCATACAAATAATGATTAGCAGTCCAGTGGCGAGTACACACACACACCACATACACAGACATGCTCACTACTTACATGGAAATATTAACTGAGGCCCGGCAAAGAGAAGTTTAATGTTGATTGATAGTGCTGTGTGAAGCAGTATAAAGCATTTAGATAATAATAATATATAAATTATACCTACGCACGTGTGTGTTTGTTCTGTCTACTCCGAATTTAATGCGCCGTAGCGACGGAAGATCGTCAGAAGTCGGGAAGGAAATCAAACACGACAAGCTGGTGAAGAGTGAAATAAATACGCACTGCATTGTACATGTAGTATTATGTGATAATATTATATATACACGGAGCCGCTTTGGCCGGCGTGTAGGCACCGCGTCCTGCACACGTTATATAGGCACTTGTCAGTCGTGATTGACTCGTTAAAACAAAAAAATAATGTCTAAACGAATTTATGGCGCGACTTGACTTATAATATTCTTGAATGTAGCACGTGTAAGAATAATACCATCACAACATATAAAGCACGGAGTTATGTTCGATATTCACAGCGCGTGGCTAACAAATTTAGTGGTACAGGTATAGGTACAGAAACCGTATTATATACGTGTAGTATACACGAATTTACGTGTCAAAACAATCTCCCCTGGTATCACGTTATAATTGCCTATAAGTGTAACACATTCAATTTTCGACGGATTGGAGAACGGAGATTTCATATTTATACTCGCTTAGCATATTATTATTTTCATTATTTCTGTACATTTTACGATTGCCTGATAACAACTATGTCTTCTTCAAATTATGTATACTTTACAGGTTTTTTATTCAATAAAAAAACGTTTTACAGAGTACCTATACCATTTTCAGTTTCGCATTTTATATTCTATTTACATATTTATAAATAATTCATCACACCATATGCTACGTATACCAATACTCTCTTAATTTCACTCCCTAAAAATATTTTGAAATAACACACGATGTATTCGTCAAACGTTTATCTTTTTCGTGGAATTCTTTAGGAATTAATGTGGGAACGTAAGAAGAATTCTTATCAGTATTTTGAGTAAATACGTATTATACACATACCTATAATATGTATTTTATCAAATTCAAATACCATGTTCATTTTGAACAAACTCCACATTATATTACTTTTCCAAAGACTATCGATATTTCATAATGCCATATTGTTATTATTATCATTACCATTTTCCTATTTTCCAAAACAAAATTTAAAAAAAACTGTTCATTAATTATTTTTTGACGTCTAAGTGTTTGAAAAATTTAAACATGGTTTTTGTGCTATGTTCTTTCAGTTTATTAAATTTTTAATATTGAGATTTTAAGTTTAATACTTATTTAGTTTATAATAGGTGTATGTGCACACACACACATTTACAATATTTTAGGGTCTATTATACCAATGTATTTTGAATTAATATTCATTGTTCAGTGTTGGGGAGTTATAAAAAGAAACTAGTTCTTTTAGAATTGGTTAAAGTGTGTTTGCATAATTTATGAACCAGAATGAATAGAACTAAATTAATAGGAGAACATAATTAAAAACACATAAACACATGTAGTAACTACACCAGTATACATGAGATTGATATCGTACAGTTTATTATTCGAATTTTGAATAGAAATAGAATCTTACATCTTTTATAACTAAACAAAAATGGTTTTTAAAAAGATGCATATTGCACAGAAGAAAATATTTTTAATTGTATAAAAACAAAATGACTAACTCAATTTAATTATATATATATATATATATATATATATTATTATATATTATTTTTTAAACAGTTTTTGACGTTCATTAGAATACCTACTCGATATACAAAATATTAATAAAAGAAAAACGCAGAGTTTTATAATTGTATATAATGACGTTTTTAAACAAATATTGTGATAAAAATAAACTTAAATCAAAACTCAAAAACTAATAACAGTCATCACTGAAAATGGATCACCAACTGTCGAGTAAAATATAATTGGTATAACCTAAGTCTTACGTCACTAGTCACTAATACAGTAACTTCTTTTGAAAATATTATATGTTTTTTGATTTAATTAATCATTATATCATATTCAAAAGTGCATATATATATATGTAAAAATAAAATAATAATATAATATGTTTTCGATATATCTATTTTATGGTAATTATACTTTTTTTTGTTATACTAATATATACTAATACATTGAAATAGTTTACAAATTTCTAGGTAAAAATATTAATTGAAAATACGTCCAGTTTTTGAATATCAAGATTAGGCCATCATGAAATAGATTTAATTGCTTAATTGACCGTTGGTAATGCAATTATTATTAGAGAGGGATTGTACAACGTCCTAGTAGCAGAAAACAATATTAAACCCTCGCCGCTATTATGAAAGAGACAAGGAGTCCAAACAAAACTCGTATTTACGATTCGTGTATATGGGAATCAAACACGCGATTAAGTCGATTAAGTTGTGAAACAATTAATGAAATAATTCTCTCCCCCAGCTATTAGTCACCCCACGAATTTATTGACCCTCTTCAAGGATAGCCTACAATCGACCGTTCGAAACGACACCCATTTTTGACAAACGGCTGATAATTGGAAACGACACGATAGTGTGTGGTATATAATCCTCTTCCAAAGCCGGATCATATTATTGACCAAAACGTCTGTATTATTGAACGCTGTGAAAAGCAATTCAACTCGTTTCCCTTCCTTCTCAAGTAAAAATAAATGTATTTCTAGTAGTTTTGCGGAATGTCAAATTTAGTTTTTCAAATGTAACATCCAATTTATATAATATATGTATATGAATATACATTTTCAAATATAGCATTTATTTTTTTCTTTTAAAACGACATTAGCCATATTAAAATGTTTTTTTAAATTTAAAATTTTAAACAATATTAACATAGACTAATTCATATTAAATATAGAATTAATTCATTTTTATTACTTTTTTACACACTGTCAATGATCTTAATCATAACTTATAGCTCGACAAATAAGTAAAATAATGTTATTAAAATCTAAGAAATTTAAACATCTGTTGATCTTTATTCAAAATGTCAAATTACATGGTTTTTGATCTAACTGATATACCTATCAATTATTTAAATATTAACATGAAATTACAGCATTTATGCATTATGCTTTTATACTGTATAGATATTTAAAACATTTAATAGTAAAAATTAAATATTATTATCTTCATTCAAATTTGTTGATTTACTTGATAATAATATCTTACCTAAACCATATTTTTTTTTTTTTTTTGAAAAATGTTTTCATAAAAATTATAATTTGCTGTCTTATACAGGCCATCATAATGATTTGTTTTTATGTGAGAGATAATTTTCGAAATATTCATTTTTAAATGTCTAGGTACTCAAATAAAATTATTTTTACAATTATATTTTTGCATGTCAGATATTTATCTGATATATAACAACATTAAACGAAAAAAAAATTAATAATCAATACTAGTTACGAAGATTTTGCGTGCGTTAGCTGACTGCTACCGGAATAAATAAAGAAGGAATTTATTCGAGGTATACGACCTATAGACCAGCAATTGCCGTGGGCGATCTAGTATGTTGATCAATTAGGTAGATGCCAAATTGATACGTGACTAAGAAACAGTTGAATGTCTATCTAAATTATTAAAACTGTACAAATATATTTATACCTTGAATAATTCCGATTTTTCATAACATTTATATTCCATAACAGCATTAATCATTATTTTAATAGATAACTATACAACACGGTATAATTTAGTTTATGGGCCATTTATGAGTAAAAAAATTAAAGAATTAAGTTTCTAAGCTAAAAAAATATTTAAAACAATCTTAACTTCACAATATCATAAAATTTAAAAATATACAATGAATGTAAAAATTCATATTTTTAGCTTTATACCTAATGTCTTTATTACATAAGAAATACATCATTCATACAATTATTTAATAGCAAATTTCAAAAATTCAAACTTCTTTTATTAAAAATCTCATGTTGTCCAAACTTGTGTACCTAATTTTACTTGCTGTGGTTAAACCAAATTTAGTAAACAATAAAATTGATTTGAATATAAAATAATTTTCAATGAAGATTTTGAGATTTAATAAATATAAATAATTAGAAATTAAACATTTCAATAATTTCATTCAATGGCTTGTTTTTTTATTCGTCTAAAAAACTATACTTATAATGTATATAAACCGTTATTATTTTTAAAATTATTTAACGATGACTACTAACTTTGTACAAAAAAAAATCACACAGCGAATGACACGTTGTTTCGATTTCGGATACGACTATTTAAAGTTGTTTATTATGTCTCAATACAGCCGAAAAACGACAGTCACGATTTTCAAAAATATAAAACATTAGACACTATTATTATTATCATCATCGATGCAATTACCGAACGCAGAAGTTGCCTACTGTACGATGAATGGATGATGAAGTATATGAAGGTGTCGAACGGCATTACCCCGTGAGCAATTGTCTACCATTTATTCGGCCAGCCGAATCAAAAGACCGTTTGTGGCCAGTTAATCGAACGCGATTATTCATTGTCTATAATAATTGGGAAAAGCAAATAAATGTGATCGGTTTTCGAGACAGACAAAGAGGGAAGAAATACCAAGAGTAAAAGAGAGGGAGGTGAAAAAATAAGAAATGGAAAAAAATGTATATATATATTATTATAATAATGACGAGAGATTCCCATGTACGGATGGCCTATCAATCAGCACATCAAAACCGTAATTAACATCAGGTAGGGCGTGTATTTTTTTTACTATTTTTCTCTCGCACTACATCTAATATCTGTGTTTTGTTTTATATACATACATCTCTTTTCTTTTTATTTCTGATCAATCCGGAACAATATTTTATACGGCTTAACTCGGGTGGGCGTAACATAGTCGATCAGTCAATACAGAAAATAACATTTATTCAGAACAAAAGACCGAGTAATCCTTATTGGCTAAAAGGAATCCTAATAGAATACATTACTAAACTATATGGTAATTGGTAATATATATTATTATATGGTAACCAAAATCGTTTTACAAGTAGATATACACGTGTATCCGGATCCCAAATATGCCCATCCCAATTATTTAATTTTTGATTTATTAATAATGCTAGATATGCGTCATGATAGAGTTTAAAAATATTAAATCTGATCAATCTTATTTTGAATAAGAAAATATTAGATATTTAAAGGTCAAACAAGTTTACAGTCTTTAGACACGCACATGAGTGAGACTATTTATTAAATACATGTTTATTTATACAATAATCAACAACGAAAAATATTATTTTTATAAAACCATATGCAAATTGCAGCAGATATTTAACTACATGCTACATAAACATTAATTCAAACATTGAATAAGTAACTATCCATTCTGTGTATATAGAAGGTATTAGTATTATTTTAAATATTTTAAAGTATAGGTAGAAAATAATTGTTATCAATAAACAAAAATGCAATATTCATCATTATTTAATGTTTCCGTCACCGCGCCCCTAATATTAATTATACGTTTTGAATTAATAAATTTCAGTTTCTAAAGAATAAAACTTAATGATTAAACCTTTGGATCTTGTTAATAATCGTCGAATTTTTTTTTAGGCATATACCATTATGTAACCATAAAATATACTCTCAGTGTAGTCACTACCGTCACGAGCAGCAATACTATAAAAAGTCGAATCCGTCAGAATCTGTGTTACATACATAGACCCACATACGTATACAAAAAAAAAAAACAAGCTTCAACACTTTTTTCTTTCCACGTCACCCTACAAAATATTATAATATTACCTACACAGTCTGTGGGGAAGAGTTCAGGCTGCTGTATCGTTAGTCACTCTGCGTTTACACTGAGCAGCATACCTATATAATATAATCACCCGCAGTTGTTATTATGATTATTATACTCAAAACGTCTAATTAATGCGTGTTGTATATAATTGCATATATTTTCATCGCGTCTTCGATGTAATTTTCATTTCCCCCCTCCCCCATCCTGTTCACCCATTTAGATGTAGACGTAGGTGTATGTACTATCGTCACGGTATTGGGTCATCTCGGGTCGGACGCCGACCACGGCGGTATTGTAGACGGTCGCATATGTCGCGCGATGAGAACTCGCGCCGGTCTCGCGTGGACCGACCGGCGACGACGTGACTTGATAATACGCGGCGGCAGGTGCGCGGCACTTATAATAATATATACCTGTAACCTACCGTCATCGCGTCATCGTGAAGATGACAAATCGGTTGACATGCGATCGAAATCCGTCTCTCACGGCATAAAATATTCTCACCCGGTAGTGGTATTGTCCACCGGCCGTCGCCGCTCTTATTAATTTTGCCGTCTCTTGTGACCAATTCAACAGGTGTGCGTATATATTTGTCATTCATTCATTTCCCCCCTTTTTTTTTCTCTCATCGTCTTTTTCGACTATTTGTTTCATTATACGTATCCCATACACACACCTCACTCACACACACATACATAATATACTGATTGTAGTCTTTTGTATATGGCCGAGTGTCGTCGACCTCCATGAGAAAGGACACTCGCGCATCAACTGGCGACAATGTTGATGTGTGTTCGACGAGAATTATATTAAGTACTCGTAAAAAAAAAGATATTTATCCTCCCCCACGAAAGTAAAACTGTATCATTATAGTCCGTGTGAAATCATCACGAGTCGTATTTAATTTGCATATTTTTTTTTAATCCTAAAAAAACATTGTTTGCTTCATGCTCACGTTTATTATGCGTCAAACCCCTGCGTGTGTTTAATAAACATTGAAATTATGTTATCAAATTCTTAATTATGAAAAAAAACCTGGTGACTTAAATGGGTACATTATTTTAAAGTTTATTTAACATAGATAGATAAAATATAGATGTATATGGCTTTTAAATATTATGTTTAATTACAATAAAAAAAATTCAATGCAAACATTAAAATAGTTCGATAGTAGTCTATTATTAAAATTAAAATTTACCTTAAAGTAAAAAAAAATATTTAGTAAAATATTTTTTTTAGTTAAAGTTACGTAAGAATTTTTAAGTTCATACCTGTCTAAACTGTTCTTCAAAAGTCCACGATTGTGCTTCACCCTTCCTGGCTAATAGAGATGTCTCGTTTTCCGATGTATATTCATGACCAGGAGGTGTGTCACCTGATCGACTAGATCCTGGTGGTGATTCTATATTAGCCGGTCGTCTAGAAGGTATTGGCATCACGATCTGGTCAGATATAGGCATCCCATTAGGATGACGATAAACCAAATGTTGTATCATAGACGCGGTGTGACCACCCATCAGTCCATGTGGCCCACTTGCCAAACGACGAGCTAACTGATTAAGGGTTTCACGTTCTTCTCTCTGAAATCAAAAAAAATATGTAAATTAATATGATTTTCCTGGTGCTTACAGAGATATAGAGATACAGACAAAGCAAAAAGGCATTGTAATCCATATGGGTTGTTTGATTTAGGACTTATAGTTACGTTTATAGCAATTTATAAGTTTAAAATAATTTCGTTTTTAAACTTTCTAGAAATTTAAGTTCCTAAATATAGATATTGTTAGATGATGAGCCATTTACAATAGGAAACTAATTAATATAATTATACCTGCATTTCCAGGATGTCCGGTTCTTCTTCCGGTGAACAATCGTCATCCACTCTTCTACGGTCATCCTCATCCTCGTCATCGGTACCCTTAGGTGATTGAATCCAATGATATGATTGAGGCTGCACGCTCAAATTCAAGTTTAAGCCAAGTCTTGCGCTATCTGTGGCATCCATTGCCATTTTCATACAGTCAATTGGCAAATCGGTACTTAACTAAATAACAGTCAGTATAATATTATAAATACATTTTTGATAAACAAATAATTTAAATAGTAATAAAACAAATATTATTTTATTCATTATGACAGTACGAATATTGAAAACTAAATAATCTGACCTCTACTTAGAACATATTAAGGTGTTCCGTTAAATCATTAAACGTCTAATTTTTTTTCTATAAATTATAACTATTAGTTATTTTATTATAATAATAACTTATTTTATTCCTCAAGTATAATGTTATAATGGAAAATTAAGAAATATAATACAAATTCGACGTTTAAGTCTTCTACGTATCTAAATATTTCTTATGTATATTTTGTTTTTAAGCATAAGAAATATACAGGGAGTAAAATATATAATAATAAACACTAATGACAAATAAAATCATCATATTATATTAGTTTGGAATTATTTGGCAAACAATTTAATTTTAAGATATTATTGTTTTTATAATAATTTAATAACATAGATATATGTAACCATAAATTATAATATTACGTTTTCAAATCTATCACACCTATTAGAAGTCTCAAAAAAATACATATTCCTATAATGACGTCTAAGTAAATTAATAATAAAAAGAACTTTTTATCTCTCAACAGACACAAAAAAAAGATCAAGCACGTGTTTCATTAAAACTACATTAGTCCAGTTGGCGTTCAGCCACACGTCATTTGGTCCTACACCGATTTTGACATACCCTATAGCACTGCTAGCACTGCGTCGAGTAAATATAATACGAAGCGATTTAGTTTTTAAATGTTACTTAACAGATTAATTAACAATGTAGAGTTTCGATCATGAGTAAACAAAATCCGGTAATTAAATGGTCAAATTAGTAATAATAAAAAAAAATAATAGAAATACACAATAAACAGAAATTACCTAATTGATATGAATTCAAACGTGAATTGAATAGTATAACTAAACAATAAAATAGGTTATATAATGTCATATTTTAAATAGATACCAGTATAATAACAAAAAAAAAATAATAGTATATAGGAGTTCTAAGTTTTAATTACTACTTATTAATTATAAATGTTTAATGTTAACATTTAAAATACAGCTGCAATCATGATTCGTGATTACCCCGAAACTAATATTATTTAATTATCTAAAACCAAAAAACATCCTGCTAATATATATATATATATATATATATATATATATATAGGTAATTTAATTTCTTATTTTTATTACAAACACTAAACAATATACCTAAATACCTAATTGAATACTCAACATTACAAAATAAATTGTTTTCTTAATAGATTATTTTTATAAAATATAATTCTGTAAATATCTAAGGTAATTATAATTTGAAACTTATAGATGCCTATACCTGTAGCCTCTTAGTGTTTAATGTGCTTTTCAGACATGCACTGGTAAAAGGGGCACGGAATGCTACATCATTTTAATAACAAAAACTTTTAGGGCAAATTAAAAAAAAAAACGTAATTTATAAAATATAAGAATATTTAATTTTGTTTCATTAAAATATTTAAAATATAATAAAAAATTTAAATAGATGACAAGTTAACACGGAGTTGTAATTGAACAATTATTATTTAATTTATATAAAATAAAAATAAAGGTAAAAAATATAATATCATGCAGGTAAACTTTGTATTATGTATAGATATATTAATTAAAGACAATAAGACTACTGAATGATTATGATGTTAGGTTAGGTAATTATATAAATTAATATGGCATTTTTATACAGATTGGGGTAAATATATTTTAGGGCAAGTAATGCTGTATGATCCGAGCATCCCAGCCCATCCACGTCTGTGCTTGTTTGATTAAAGTTTTAAATTGCCATCCACAAAATAATATAAATAATTTTTAATATAATAAATTAATTACATAACTAATATTTTATATTTTTTATTTAGTGCCTACATGATATCTAACTAAATAATCTGCCTTGTTATGTGTGCTTTTATACAGATTTACAATTACTACCTAATAGCTGATTGATATCATGAAAACATAACTATGGTTGTGATAGGTACTATACAGTAAATATTTCAAATACACGTTAATTATTATTTAACAAATTTTATCGTAAAAATAAAATCTTCTCGACGCATAAGACAACGGTGTCAAGTGATTTAACATGCATTTAAAGAAATACGTTTGTAGATGCTATAAATTCATTAGTTACTACCAATGTGGTCGACCGGAAATACGGTGAACGTTATTGTTTGATGTAAAAACACGTGACTCTTATTATTTCTTCATTCTCCGGGTGGTGATAGTGATATGTGTGACAGGTATTATGCACGGTCGTTGGACGTTATTTTATTAATGATGAGAACGTGCTAGAAGAAATCGCAAAAGGCTATATATACCTACATATTACATGTATAAATGTCAAGGGTGTCTGTACAACCGTAAGGATAATATTTTTCGAAAGAGACTCGGACTAAACGAGACAGCGGTATCGCCACATTCGCACATTATGTCTAAGTATTGGTAAATATTTTGGGACTAGATCGGTGAGTGAAATATTCAAATATCCAATATTCAATATTCATTATTCTTTAGTCACATATATACGTATATACCAACACTGCCATTCGATGTAGTTATACAAGTCGTATAAAGAAACCACTATAATAATATGCATGTACAGGGTTGTTCAGGTCGTGACATGCAATTATTGATAATAATCGTATCAGCGAGTGATGGAATCGAAAACCTATTTTGCGGTTTTTGAGATTATTATTAGAGGTGCATTAATACCTATATGTTGGTATCTATCTCATTAAATTTTAAACGGTAACAATAAATACACTGAGAGAATCGCCGTTAAAAATTCTTTATTCGTAAAATGCATAACATGTTTTCGATTCCACTCACTGACATGATATTACGAGACAGCGTGTTCTTAAAGTTTGTAACAACAAGAAACAACATGTACCTATCTATATATTAAGATTAAACATTACGTTACAAAATTCAGTAGGTAACACACAAGTTTTAGGGTTTTCGTGTATTTGCTTTTTATACTTCCATCCTCGTCGAAGACGTTCGGTCTGCAGTTATACCATCATAGCAGCAGATGATTCGTTTAAAGCGTGCGCACTAATGGTATAGGTGTGCTGTCATTATAAGTTCATTAATTACAGTGATAGATTCCCGTTTGCTACAGTTTAAAACAGTTTTTATTTTCGGTCACCGCCAGTTGTTAAATAAATTCCAACTGCATCATTAATATCATCGCAAGACTACTAACGTCACCCTTTGCGCGCTCTTCTGCCATCCCTCGAAGACAACCCTTACGCGCCCTGCTATCTGCGACCTAAACGGAAAACAAGATTAGTAAACACCCGAATGACGTGTGTTATTTTGTGTTTTTCCCCTCTTTTTTTTCTCACTCCTCCACGAAAATTTTCGCATTCCGATACAGATGCCCATCAATTTCGACTGTTATTACTATTCCACCGTAATATCGGGTACACAAGTAAACATCGTCGATGGTCGTTTATCAAATCCTAACAAAGTGATGAAATAAATGTAAAGCATCTAAGAAAAACTAAAATAAGGTTATTAAGAAAAAAATTGTTAGGTATTATTAAAATACGATTTTACAATATGGATTTATTTTACATTAGTATATTATAAAATTACCAATGATATTATGAAATTATTGATTAGGATATTTAACAGATTTTAAAATATAATTTTATTACAGTCCATCGTTTTGTAGTCTGAATTGTTTTTGGAATATTATTTTTAGTTAAATATATAGGTTTTTTTTTAAATGTATTTCTACTTGCTACTTAATAAGAACTTTCATAATACTTTATCTAATTAATTTTCATTATTAATATAATTAATATATATTGCAAATTCCCTAGTTTAGAGAATTTTGCATTTTACATATCATTTTAACTTTTCTATACTTTTCGTATTTTAAAATATATATAATTTCAATACATTGTAATGTTTTGGATAAAACGTTAGGCATAAGTTATAAATACTTTTTTCAAATGTTTATACATCCAAATTCATCAAAGTGTCTATTACTTTTGCACTTTAGTCTATAAATAAGTGGATCTTAATTACTACTACACCTATAATATTGTATTTTCTTATTATTTTGATTTTTATTAACTATTTAACTTAAGTATTTTTATGATTTAATGATTTTTCTTAAATATCTAATTTAGTTATTATGAACTTGTAATAGGTACTTTTGAATAAAATAATATTAAAATAATACAAATAAAAATAAAGCTTTGCTTATTAAATATAATATATAATATAAATGTCTGGTACACTTGTTGGTCATTAAATAAGTTAATTTCGGTGCTTGTAAATATTTTGAGTATAATATATTTTATTAATGGATATTTTTATTATAAATTAATTGGAATATTGTTAGTTATTTAATGCGTTAAATGTCCAGTTGAACATAATATTGTATTAAGTTTTCCTTATGTATTTTTACCTCAAATAGCTACATTGAAAAATAATATTTACAATGGAAAATTTCCATTTTACACCTTCATCAAATATATTACTTAGACATGATTATTGTGTTGATGTACCTATTTGTTATGATCAAAAGGTGTCATTTAAATGAATGTGGGTAGTCAAATTCAAAATATCGGCATAGTGGGCGTCAAATATTTAATCAAGACCAGAGACATATCACATATACTTTGATTTCAGATTAATTTTACACGTATGATATTACTTTTTAAATTAAATCTTACCACGCAAATTTATTTTGAATGTCATTAATATGTAATAAGTAATAACTAATTATGTAAAAGAGAAACGGTAGGTGTTGAAAACACAAAAATATTGATGCACAATATACTTATTACAAAATACAAACTAATAAATTGTTATTTTATGATATTTCTTAATATACTTAATGAAATATTAAAACAAGCGTGAAATGTAATAATATTATCGCATGATAATTAATACTCGGGTCATTATGCACCTATTGCACTGCTATAGACTGTAATATTAATTCATTGTCAATAACAATGAGTAGATAATATGACAATTATTTTGTATCTAAAATATTACTAGCTAGTTGAATTTCGATTTACATCAAATCAGATTACGTTCACCGTTTAAATATTCTAAATATTAGCATATAAGATATCTATATTATTGGCTATAATGTAATATAGTATGGTATATATTCTTAAGACTACAATTCACAAAGTATGTAATAAACATTTCAATATACTACAATACATTTTATACGTATCAACGGAATAAAAAATATTTTTCTATAAATATAAACTACGATAATGTATCTGATTGTATATATTAAATGATTTGATTAATATAAAATAACTAATTTATAATATACATATACGCACTATACTAGTCTACACCATACTCTGAAAAACGCAACACGAATCGTCCTGTTTAGCTGTTTTCATGCTTGTTTTGTTTTAAAAAGACCTTCAAGTGTGATTTATCACCGTTAAAAATCGGTTTATTTATAATTTATATAATAAATAATTTAATATTGGCTAAATTATCATTCCTATCGGCTTTATTTTAATAGATATTTAGATTTGTTTTTAATTAAATTGAATAAAGCTTACGTAAAAAAAATTAATATTTCAAATTATTTTCAAATACATTATTTAATATACTTATTTCTTTGTGTAATACTATCTGTGGTTAATTATTACACTTATATATCTCCTAGGTATATATCTCCCATTATAAAATATGAAATAAGAGTAGCTATATAATGTAATAATCATAGTTATTCTCAGTCGAATAAAACACCAAAAAATAGTAGGTCCCATCATTTTAAAGTTTTAAAGAAATAAAACATTATTTAAATGTATTTACTATTTTACAGTTATACGACTTTATATAATGGATCACTGAATGACGTTTTATAAATTTAATCAATTTCATAGCACATCTATAATAATATTGCAATACATCACACTTACAATCTATAAGTATTCGTGTTATACGCGTATACGATCAAGTTAACCCACTGGTTCTGCGTTCTGCTTGTTGAAACGTTAAAAATCATTAATTCTGTGTGCCTACAATATAATAATATTATGTTATTAATTAGTGCGGAAAAACGCGTGCTAGCTAAAAGTACAAAATATGACGTATACTTCCGAACAACATACTTGTGTGCACGTTTTATGCGATGTTCGACTGCATATAACAAACCTCCGATACGACCGACCATATACTGTTGCGTGTAAATTATGAGCATCGGTTGAAATCGAAATGTACCACGTGACCGTGTTGTGCATTTATATATTATGCTAATTGAATATAGGTAGGCAGCAGAGCGTTCACTTAATTGTACAAAATAATAATAAAATGTATATAATATGTTTGTGTCCGCGTCTACATTATTATTAGCGTCTGTATATAAATATAATATTATAATGCGCAGTGCTAGTACACGAAAAGGGTCCACGAGTATTTGCAAAATATATATTGCTAATTGCCCTTGGACTTTTAGATGAGAGGGATAGATGGCAGAGGCAGTAGAGAGCTATGTAATGTGTACTTTATCCTATTGTGATAACGATAAAAAATCGTATTATTTGATTTGATTATTTTTTTTAAAATAATTATAGCAATGGAAATGTCACTACATGCCATTACAACAGCGGTATATATATTACGTAGGTAATTAGGCGTATCTATATATTTTAGTAGTATTATTTTCAGCACACACACACATATATATATATATGTATGTATGTTATTGAATTCAGGTATATATATATATATATATATAACATAATAATATATGCAGTGGTGTTGTCAGAGGCGGATTTAAGGCAATGCAAACTTTGCAGATGCATAGAGTGGCAAAATGTTGTTGAATATTGGTTTTGTCTTTATATAATAAAATTACATATTTTTTTAAATTTCTTTTACCATTACAAAATTTTATAGCCTATCTTCTTGTTTATAGAATGTTCGCTTTATAGAAACTGTTGGATAGGCGTTATCGGTACAGGCTCGCCGCGTAATAGGTATCTTCAATTTAATCACTCATTAATCGGACAAAAAGTGGTGCGTATGAAGCATATGAAACATTTTGTAAGCTATTTGATTTTTTTTTATTAAATTTGGTGAATTTGAAGGCTATAAAATAATGGTAAAGCAAATGAGCTATGTTGCATTTACAAATCAAACTTAGAAAAAAATGAATTTATAAGCAAACTATTACATTTCCGTTCTCATCAAATTGCAAACTTTAATGAAAAGAAAATTACACCGTTTTTAATATTGATAATAATTTATAAACGTAATATAAAAGATCTATATCCAAATATTGAAATTGTCCTTCAAATATCTGTCTAAATGCCAGCTATTGTCTGTACCACCAAACTTTGTTTTCGATTTTAAAAAGAACGAAGAATTATTTACAATTAATTATGTTGCAAAAAAGATTAAATTCTTTGGCTATATTAATTATAGACAGTGACTTAACTTCATTATTAGATTATGAAGACATTATTGATGACTTCTCCAGAATGAAAGCTAGAAAAACACCTATGTAAACTTTAAAATCATTTATAACATTTTTTATATTATTTAAATTTTTTTTTTATATACATTTTTATTGAATAAAAATTAACAGATAATAATACATTTGAATGCGTATTTTTTTTAATTTATATTTTTTATATGGCACTATGTCCGGAAGTAGGCTCGAAGCCCTAAAAAATAATTGCATATTAGATATTGAGAAGAAAAATTTATTTATAATATGTTATGTAGAAGTTATTTTTTCCGGAATAGGGGCCGCAAATTTAATTTGGCGTAATAGCGGAAAATTGTTAAATACGCCGCTGGGTATTGTAGTACCTATAGACTTTTACGTTTGCGGGTTCTACCATAATATTGTAATATTGTAATACAGCCGTCCGTGGCAGTGCCTGCGGTGCATGCGTGTTACTGCAGTTTTATAATATAGACTTTGACACACCGTAATTTAACCTGTGGCACTTCGTTATCACGAGCAAATTGCCGTGCAAATTTATAGCCTATAATAGGTCTACATCATTATTACATGAACAATATGTACGACCGGACCAACCATTACGTATAGGTATATAGGGTGATGTAAACACACGCTCGAGTATAGATGCGAGTATATAATATATATGGTGTAGTCCGTCAAGGTGTGACTGGCTAGGGACTGAATACTATACAGTTGCAGTGGTCAGTTTGATAGACCGATAACATCTGCAGCTATACTCTCGACGAGACAAAAACTGTACATATTTTTAATATACACGCTTATATTATATTACGTATAATTTCATTGTAGCTCGTAAAAATTTAAATAATAACTGCAGTGTGTACTGACAACATCCTAATATATTCCATAGTCAGTATATAGCTACGAATCGATTGTAGAGTTGGATCAAACTGAAAAAATTAAAACACAAACGACTGTTTTACTTTTAAAAACGAATATGCCTTTAGTGTAATATTAATATACAATTATGTATTAATTTTCAAAAACGAAATTTAACTATTGAAATTTAATAAATTATTCAGTGGAAAAATGCCAAATCGAACTTTTGCCATCATTATAAAATACATTTTTAATACTGAAAGTGAAAGAACGCCATTTTAAAATATTTAATTATTATTTACACAAAACATGTAGAATGTATATGCGAGTTTTAAGTGCAAATTACATAACTCGTACATTCTATTGAACCGAGAAAATTGTATATAACATTATAAACAATTTATACGCATGGTCCGAATTTAAAGATAATAACTTATTTGATTTTAAAAATCCTACTATATTTTAAACTATACTAATATTTTAAAAATACAAATATATAATCGAGTTACCTATGCCATTAAATAATTCACGATCGCAAACATGCGAAACGCATGATTGACTTTTACCAAAAACGTTGAATGTCTGCAAATATATTGTCTAGAATTTGAGCCGATGATAACTGTTTGGGGTGCAACAATGAATTTGTGTGACATTATTAGCGTGCAAAACTTAATATTATGTTTTATAAACAAAAAAATGAAATAAAATAAAAAATACAATAATTGTATTCACAAAAGAGGACAGTATCACGTGGGCGCACGTTGAATATGGCAGCTTTTTTTTATTGTGTAGACGTGTGCATACGATTGATACGCCTTTTTAAATTGCACAGGCCCAATACATACCGTTGATAATCGATTATGATGACGAATGTAAATAACGACTTAGTAATTGGCCGCCCGCAGCAGTGATTCTGAATATTATGAATGGCTATAATATAAACGCGATCATAAAATTTCAAATAAAATACCCTTTGTGTTTAAAATATGATTCTCAAATTTTAAACCATAATTGAATTACTCTCAACGTATATACGTATTGTAATTTGTAAGCCATAACAATTGTGATTTGTAACAAAACGTAGGTACATTATACGTAATGGTATATTCCGTATGAAATAGCGACAGGTACGTATTTTGTTAAAATAAATTATACTTAATTTTGAACTCTGCAAAACAAATAATAAACGAGCGTACATTTTGAAAACGTTATAAATAGGTATGAAGTATGAAATATGTAAGCGAAAATAGTATCTATTATATGTAATCTATAAATATTTTATTTAAATTATGCAGTGCACGCTATATCGTTGTTAAGTTGTATGCATAATATATTTAATTTCGATATTATACTATATGGAATCTAATAGTCATTATTTCTATCACGTCATCCTAGTGTCATCTGGTAAATAGCAGAGTTGCATCACGATTTAGTTTTAATTAAAAAGTATATAATACAAACACCGCAGTATAATCAGGAAATAATATTTAGTATCTACCTATGTATAATAATTAATAACTAATGCAATACGTATATTGTATAAAATGTTTATCTACAATTGCGCACAATCTATTAACAGTCATTCATTTGAGTTTTGATTTCTATATACTTATAGGTACTTGCCGGCTATTCGATTATGCAGTTGATACCTAAATGTGATTGGACGCCATGTGGAGTAAGATCTACCTACGCACGTCGTAATCAATATTCAGTACACACAATAAGTCAGATCAAAATTTGATTACAGCTTACAAGTGCAATTTTTGAATAGGTAACTATGTTTTTCAATAAACGATAAATAATAAATGTTCAAACATATATTATAATTATTATGTATACATCAATTTTTCCTTTACCGCAGTAATCCGCCTTTGTGGCTGTTTTTGTTTTTCGAAGACATCCTCGTATCACTAACAGTCGAAAAGACATAGGTATAGTCTACTAAGTAGACAAATAGGTATACCATTAAGTAATCGCGAATATAAATGATTGGCCTATAAGACAATGACATAGGTACTTAAACTGTAGACTACCCGAAACATCGCAATAACCCTGCGCCGGAGCTCGCGAATATTACATTCGCACAGTGGAAGGACCTACTGACGTCCATTCGAGATAATTCACTATAATAAATAATAATATACAGCTTGGATTTTAAATTGCTAAAATTATACACCGACATCGTGTCTTTCTGCCAGTACTGCGTTTGCACTTGGCACGTTCCGGTGGATTTTTACAAAAATGTTAACATCAGCAATCTTATTATAAAATAAAATATTTAAAAACATATTCAAACAAAATATAGCGTATGCATATGTAATAGATATACATAGATATGCATAACTTTGTATAAGAAGTGTATTGTAATATTATTTATTTTTATTACAGCCGTAGTATTAGCCGCTATAAATGTACTTCGCGTGATGTTGCATCACGAACACATGTCACACAATGCACAGTGTGATTGATACACCTACAACAAAGGGTAAACTGCGCATATGGGGTGGTTGCCGCAGCAGTGTTTTCGCCGTCCAGACAAGCATATAATATTAAAATATACACTTTTTACGGTATCCACTGATTAATTAGTTGTTAGTATAAGCATATAATTTCTTTCTTTTTTTTTTTTTTTTTTCTATAAAAATCTTTAAACCGGGACACAAGTGGTCGATTTATAAAAAAAACAACCGGTTTCGATAAAATTATATGCATTTAAAACATTGCATGGTAATAATGGCTATAGGGATCAGACGGGTTGATGCAAACGATGTACCCAACAGCAGTTACTGGCAAACGACGATCGGCGTCAGGACTCCGAATGCATACCCACCCACACACGGTATTTATTTATACAAATATATTCTCATTGCCAGACAACATTGTGCACAATAACTGTGTATAAAACATATAGTCATCGCTTTAATCATAATATTATTATATTCATATATTTATTTTATAAGTATATTGCAATGATGTATTATACACGAATATGTTGCTGCGTATCACAAAATTCGTAAGAAATGCAAATATAACCACAAGAAAAGCCTTAACAAACTGTACAATATCGAATAATAATAAAATAACTAGAAAAAAATCTTTAGTTGGGGCCCAGAAACATATTTTCACTGTTGAATGTTCAGATGTTCTATATATTATATATGCAAAACATAATAATATGATGTAGGTATAATTTTGGTGGATAACATCCTGATCTATAATGTCCATACTAAACTTATATGACTAATTCCATTAACCATTGTTCATTGTCTATTTATCTAACCAAGTTTTAGTATTTTATTGCATGGCCATTAAAAAAAAAAAAAGAAAAAAATGTAAATACACGAAACACTAATAGTTTTATGGGATGGCGTTTATTTCCTTCCTTTTAGACGCAGAATAGTATTGTATTAACAATTTGTTTGTCTATTTCTGTTGAGAAAAAAATAATGTCCGCCTTACACACGTATGTGATAAATAAAAAATGAGGGTGAGGGGGGGGGGGGTAAAATAAAATAAAACTCTAGTTCATTAATCGGCGGCCTGCATTAATCGGAACCTATAAAATCGACCATAAACATTTCTCGAACGACCGTTTTCCACGTAATAAGCCCTTCTATTATTGTATAGACACCCATTAAACCGGACGTATTAAACGCTTCTGACATTTAACGATTGTTTTAAATATACTTGGCATGCACACAGGATAGTCCAAAATGCATGAAGTTACCGGCCAAAATTTGATCTTATATGATATGTGCAAATATGAACTAATCAAATAAGACCAATATGAGTTATGGGCATCACTTCACAAACTTTTCAAAACATGTTTTTTTATTTTTTTTTCTTAAAATATAATATATAGTTATTATTTGTTAATGATGATAACTATTACAATAGCATTGTTCAGACATTACTTTGGATTAAACAACACGACGTCTTGAAAATATATATAAGAGACAATAAATTACTGCAATAGTATGATGGCAATATTAACAATATTAGGTAATAATAAAATGTATTAATATAAGAACTTATTTAAAAAAAAAAATAACGGGTTAAAATGTTAATAAAATATTAAGTGCAGATGGATATGATCATATCTAAATACCATAGGTAATCCATGGAAATTATATTAACTGCAACGTTAACAAAATATTAAAAAGCATGGTCAGAATTTAAAGTTTTATCAATATAATACACATAATTTAAAGTATTTATGTGAACAATTATTAATAATATTTTATGTACATCGAATGTATCAGTGAGTATTATATTATTTTACTATTTCTGCACATTTATTTTCAATATGGCAAATACCTTATATCAATTAAAATGAATAATAATTTAGACTATATTTTTTTCAACTAAAGTATTAATTCTAAATAAGTTTTATTCGAGTTCCCAGCGGCAATAAACGTTTCAAATTTGCTTTGAATAATTTTATTTTTGGAATACCTATATAGTTTTTTTCTTTTAAATTGTATGTCCATATAATGTGGTTTCTCGTGTAAATTTTCACGTAATTATTGTGTAAAACTAAAGCACAATATAGTAACATCGAACCACATTTTCATGCGCTTCTGCTTCCATGTACCTATATATATATATTCAGTAATAATATACCGTTTACATGGTTACATGTTCTGTTTTGTTTAACACATTTTTTTTCACGCATCTGTTGATCGTTTCACATGTACGCGCGATAAATAAAATAAAAAGAAAACATCAGGACAAGCGCATAAAAACCCCTCTCGACACCGGTTTTATTAATCGGCTTGTATCAATCGGAACGCATAAAATCGGCCATAAACATTTTCTCGGTAACTGTTTTCCTATATATGCAATATGCATGTACATTTATAGTATAGTAGAGTATAATAGTGTATACCATATTATAGTAACCCATCTGCAGTTGTTGCATATAACAGACATCCGCATTGAAGTATAAAAACTACATAGCTCCCGTGTTCCTATTAGTTATTTTATTATACACATCACACATTCACACGATATCTAATATCGATCAATATTTATAGGTACTACTGATTGATCTCCTAATCACGGAATTGAACAACTAAATAAAACTCAATAATCATTGTTTTTGTTTTCATGAGTTATTGAAGAATCATTATCAGATGATCAGAAAATCTGATGTCATCGGCAACCTGTTGTAGGTTTACAATGGAAAGATTTAATTATAAAACAACATTAATTTAAATTTAATTATTCAAATTATTAACTAATATTGCTCAACACATGTAGTACTATTATATAATTAAATATAACAATTTAGTCAATTATTTACGTTTTTATATAGATATTATATTGTATATAAAGGTGTAAACATTATATTGTCAAATGTGGGAATTATAAACATAGGTACCTATAAGGTACTTATAATTTTTTCACAGTAATTAATCTAGGATAATGTGTGAATGACATAACACATATTTTTGGAAAGTCATTAGAATAATAATTTTATCATATATTCATATCATGTGGCAGGATGTATTTAGATAGTCAGATAAGCATTTACTGTTTGTTATTTAAAACAGAGGTAAAGAAAACATTAGACAGATCATTTTGTATAGATTTACACAATTATTTACCATTTATAAGTGTATATATTCAAAAATATGTTCTAAGTAAATATATTACTTTTAATCAATATAGTAAAAGTTGAAATATAGGTAGATATAATATAAATATTTATAATATTTGTGTATAATACTAGTGATATTGTAACAAAATTAATTGTCGTAGTTTGCATTTATGTTTAGAGTTTATTAAAATTATTGTTTCATTTTAAAGTATATAGCTGAATTAAAAACAAAATAACTCTAAAAATAAATGGTTTACCTTATAATTTTAATCAATTTTTTTTTTATAAACAAACCAAATTCTTCTTCTTTCAATCATCATAACTCATAAGTATCCCTAGATAATTCTAAAAGTTACATATTCTTTTTAAAATTTTGTTTTAGTGTATTTTTAAGCAATCATCCAGTTTATAATAACATAATAATATAATCTTCTTTTACTAGAATTCGTATTCTATATATGCATTATATATTTTATTTAACGTCTAATAATAATATGATATGAACAGCTTGAAACTCGTAAAGTCCTAATAGATGGCCTGATGCCAAATTTCACGGCTCATTAACAATAAGTTATTTTCCTTTTTTACGGGTTTGCTTGGATTTAATTTTACAATTATTTAATCATATCAAAATTATATCAATTCACATGAAAATACTGTATGCAAATGTTATTTACCGATTCTAAAGTCGGAAACAATTGGCTTATGTCTTATTATACATACCTTCTTTAATAATCTCTCCCGTTCACCTCTATATAGTTCACGATCCCCAAAAACTTAATAACCAACCATAAGAAGGCATTTTTAAATACCCTTGCCATTGGATATTCAAATACATTCAATGATTCAAAGTAGCTATCACATATTAAACATAATTGCAAATTTAGATTGTATACATTAACTTATTATAAAAAATAATAATTAATTATAATTTTGGTATCGAATAATTGTTAATAGGTATTAAACTATTTTTATTTAAGATTAGCGCACGATAAATATTTCAAACTTAAACCTAATGAATGTTTGATTATTTTTTACTCGAAATTTTGTCAGACGTTTAAAAAGTCTGAAGAGTTAAAATAAAAAACCTATAAACATCACCTGCCACTCAAAATGTTACTTTTTAGTACTTCTGTTTTTTTTCTAAGGGGAAATTACTATTTTTAGTTTTTTCAGTAAGTGTCTACATAGTATGAATGTGTATATGAATAATATGTTTTTATGAATTTTTAAGAAATATCAAATATTTCTATCTTTCATATTTTTTCTCGTTGATTAAAAAAACGATTCATATATTTGTATTATACTCTAGCATAATATCAGAAATTCATTATTTATTTAGTTCTAAGATTTAAATGAAATATAAAATAGCATAATATGCATTTAGTTTTGTTAAAATATGATAAATGTGTAATACAAATATAATAATATTATTAAATATTAATATACAGTAAAATTACTAAATTATTAAGTAAACGTGAAAGACCTTTTAAACTTAAAATAAATCAAATGAGAAATCCTAAGTTACTTTTTATGTAAGCATTGTATCATTTTTAATAGTCTTACTCTCAAATAAATCCATAGCATTTAATTTTTTATTAATACTTGAAAAGACAAAATCACTAATTATATGGAATTAAAATGATCAATGTAATGTGTATATATGACGCAAGATCATTACTTTCATTTAAATCTACCTCAAGACATGGATTTTTTTTTGTTGATAGCACAATAATATTTAGAAAATATCTATAAAACATATAAGCAACTGATGATACATCTTGCACATTTAGTATAAAAAGTCATTGAGTATTGAAAACCTTACACCACATGTAGTCATGGCGTATTTCGTATAAAATGTGCACGTATATATTATATATTATATGCCAGAAATCTAATAGTATTGTGCACGGGATAGCCGGGTATGTACGTCCGGGAGCATGTTGTATACATCTGGTCACCATTTAAGTACGTTCTACCAAAGGGATGAAAAATAGGAAATAAGAAGGGGATAAAAGAAAGAATAGGTACTGAAATATTCTCAAGAAACAGTGTGGCAATATTTTTATTATTTTATATTATTTTTTAAACATTTAGAACACCATAAGGCAATCAGACAGATTTTTTGTTATACACTTAATGGTTGAAAAATTACGAAAATTATTCAAAACTTGATATTGAAAATGCGTGCACTAGTGCAAGTTTTATTAGATGCCTACCATTAAATAATTAATTTTATCTGTATAGCACAGCACAGTTAAATTGTAAAGGTAATACTATAACGTATATAATAAACAATTGCTGTACCATACGTATTTTAACATGCTCATGGATAAATAAAAAACCGCAATCCTAATAATTTGTCCAAACATAATATACTAGTTAATTATATAAAAGCTTAAAATTTTAGTTATTCACATTTTATTTTATTTAAATTAATTGACGGATCAATGTCATACTCAAGGTTGTCTCTCGTGGATATATTCGTAATACAATTAATGATTATAATTTATCAATAATTATTTATATTTTTACTGTACAAATAAAATGTCTTTTCATTATTAATCTGGAATAAGTATAAATAACGTATAGTGCTAAGAGCTAATTAAAAATTTTAAACTCATTTTTGTTGAAAAAAATCTAGTTTGGATCATATGAGTATAGTTAATTTTACAATATATGATAAAGGCTTTATATTATCAAATATTAATAAATCGAAAAAAAATATTTTATTTTTAAAATTGTTAAAAATAAATAAATATGAATATATGTTGATGGGTACAAAAAAAAGAAATGTTTTGAAGACATTTTTATTCATTTATCGTATTCCGTTTTACTTCAATTGAAATGTATAGTACAAACACAATTATAATGATCAGTTTTATGATTTTCCATCACTCCTTAATTCTGGACATATCTTTGATGTAAATCCAAGAACATAGAGACAGATTCAATAATTGCGTAAAGGCCGAAATAAATTCAATATTGTTAAGATTGGTATTTATTTTTAGGTATTTTCATCAAAAAATCTTATCGAAATAAGAAAGCAGATCATAAAAGTAATCATTATAATTGTGCTTATAAGTATTTGATTATAAGATTTATTTATTTTTTAATGTAGGTATTTGTAAACATTTTTATAATATTACATAATTCTACTAATTATAATCTGTAACCAATAACAACCATTTAAATAAACAAAAAAAAATATTCAATTTTTGAATAACTAAATTTATATGTAAACAACTTATAGGGGTTGAAAAAATAAGCTTCCCCTCAGAGTCTCAAGTAATCAATTGATATATTTTTTGTTAAAAATGGTCCAGTAATTTTTGAATTTAAACTCTATAGAAGACAAACAAAGAAACATTCATTTACAAATATATATATATATATTATTTAACTAAACCTTTTACTAATGTTTTTAAAAATCTGATTACCTATGTCACAAAACTGGAGGATAATACTTAATACATCATGACTTATTATCATATATATAATTACATTATATTTCCCATATGTAGCTTGATTAACAAGTCAAACACATAATGCAGGAATCAGCACTTATTTAAGAAGATGGTCGGATGGTCTGTTATTATTATTCATTTTTCCTCCCAAAAAATGAATTGAAAACGTATAACTATATAATAATATAATATGTATATGTATACATATATAGTTCCATTATAATGACGATTGTCCGGGTCTTTTATAGTCCAATATACGCACGCATACTATTACAAAGGACAATAATATAATGAATAAGTCACATACATATCATTTACAAAACATAACATCCTTCAAACAATAATGATAATATTAAACAGAAAAAAATAGTTTTTCCATAGAAGACGGAACGGAAACGTATACACATGTTAATGTATATTTATATAATGTCAAAACACTTCAATTATCGTTTATGCGTTGGCCGCGGGGGAGGAGGGCGGCCGTATACGTTATTTAAATTGACAGTCTACTTAATTCTAAGTGGTCAATTGTATGAGACAAGGTTGATAATTTATTGTGTATTTCTGTTACGATTATAATTTCAGAGGTGGGTGCATTTAAATACAAATAATAATATTCGTGCAGTTACGCACGATATTGCTGGAAAATTAAATTTAAGTACCTACCCATAATATAAACTAGCTAATATTGACTTCATATTTGGAGTGTACTAAACTGCCAGAGGTATAAAATTGTATCAATTCTGAAAGCCGAACAAAAATATGCCTATACTTAATTTAATTATCTCTAAGTAATTATTGTATAATATATATAATTTGATCGTGAAAATACCAAGAGTATTAAAATGATTAAATATTTTTTAAAACGATTAGCTTTTGTTCATAATTTATTATTATATATTTATTATAATAATTTATAAAACATTAAGTTTAGTATAAATAACTTTAATAGTTGAGCTATTTAAAAAATATTGTGTTAATAATTAATAAATTATGATGTTTGATAACTCACTCATTTGTTATCGTGTATTTTAAGTCTTTTTAAATACTATTAGTTTCATAATTGAATAATATTATTAACATTTAATGACCATAACTAATAATATTTCATACTAAGTACATTTTATATACTCCCAAATACTATATTTGACTAAATATTGTGTTACCCTATCATTATGTTATAATTCAATTGTAAATAATACAATTTAAATCAATTTTTGTCATAAATAAGTATAAAAATAACTCTTTCGTTGTTATTATGTGTCTTAATACTATACTAGGTAGGTAACTATGTATATTATAAGGTATATATAAATATACTTTTTTTTTATTGTGACTTGTAATTTTGTTTTTTGTCCTTGAGAAAAAAATCTACCCTTGTAAAAATATCTGATCGGCCCCTTTGAACAGCGATGATGTCTGCGGTGACTAAATTCTATGTAACCCCGACTAAATAAATGTTTATATTGTACCGAAAGGATTACCACAGAAATGTATACGACCATATACACATCAATTTCTTTAACATAATGCAAGTCTATAACTATCGGTAAGGATCAAGGACACTTTTTAGCGTCAAACACAGTACCGAAATTCTCCAGTCAAAATGTTAACACACACAAACACGTTTAATACCGTTAACTTAAGCGTCTGTATTTGTTATAGACATGCATTTTAAACTTATAAGACTAAGACAATATAGTTTGATATAAATAAATATAGATATAATATTTAGTACCTACAAAGCATACAATACTAGATAATGTATTAATTTGTCCATAAGGTCATAATATTTTGTTTGTCGATATTAAGCTTATATTTTGTTTTTTTAAATTTTCAGTTTTATTAGTTGTTATACCTACATAGTATTATTATTTTATATTTTGTTTCTGTGATATATGATTTGGTTATCAGAATAACATTTAATATTTTAATTATATACCTACTACATAATACTATAAGTATTTTCTATTTTTTTAATAATTATTGTGAATTTGTGTCATATTATGTCTATTAATGTCTTAATTATTATTTATTCTCTTATACCAATTGTTTTTAAATAGAAGTAAAACTCTAACGTTTAATTATTTTTACATAGCATAATTTTAAAAACATAATTTATTTAGTCACGTAGTGCTAATATTATTCTTTGTATTTTAAAATAAGTAACTGAAACATTTAAATATGTTAAACCATATACATACACACACACACACACACACACACACACACACACACACACACACACACACACACACACACACACACACACACACACACACACACACACACACACACACACACACACACACACACACACACACACACATTTAAATGATGCATGATGTATAAATGTTTATTAAATATTAGGTTGTCACTTGTTTTACATTCAAATTGCTTTTCAAATATTTTGTTATATGACATATTAAAAATACAGGTTATTTACAGGTAATATATTATTTATAATTATAGAATTAGTACATATTTTGCATCATAAATAAAGATACTGATCGACTTCATTGAACTTTTAAGTTACGTAATAATTGATTAATAATTATTTAATGGTTTTTTAATTATAATTTACATAATGGTTTTAAATAATAATACCTATAACTAAAGTCAAATAATTATTTTAATTAATGATGATAATTTTTTTTAAATGCCTATAGCTTATGTTATGTCTATTTACTAAATTGATTAAACTACATTCAATAATATAATTGACAGTAAAATTATAAAAATCAGATTATAGATATAGGTAATATTATATCTTTATAGAGAATAATTATTATCTAGGATCTCCAAGTAAGTATCATAGAATTATAAATAATAATTTCTATTGGAGTTAAAATAATTATTATACTTGTTTGTACTAGTAATGTTATAACTTATAACTACCTAACAAAAATGATTATGTATCATTGCTTAAATAATTTCACTCTTTAAAATTTTTTTTAAATTCTTTTTGGAAAAAAATTGCCAATTTTTAAAATATTAACCGTTTTTCAATAATATTAATTATGTTTATTATAATAATATTGTTTAGTGCAAAAACACAAACTGTTTGGACAAATCTAGTCGTATATACCAAATATATACCTATATTCATATGTCACTTTAAATAGGTATATAATGATACATAGATATGATATATATATATATATATATATATATATATATATACACACCTATATTATTACCTATTCTAAGTTTATTAAGTCTTAAGTGTATGTTATTAAATTCTTTATAATTATTAATTATTATGTAGTGTTTTTATATTTATTTCATTATAATACACAGCATTTCAGCATGTGCACAGCACATGTTTAGTTTGAAAAAAAGTATGGAGATCCAGATTTATTTAGGTGTTAAATATATGTCTAAATGAGCTATTACGATATTCAAATTATTTTTTGCGACTATAATTATTGTATAAACTAGCTATACCTATGTCGTTAAATCTACATTACTATAGTTGCTAAGTGACAAATCACAAGGTCGTGATATCATATTATGATGCATCAAACTAGTTTAATTATTTGTTTACAACAAAATTATTTTTAAGTTAAACAACAAAATTAATTTATTATCGATGAAATCTTCTTGTATAGTTTTATTCATCGTAGTAGTGAGTAGCATTGCCTACGATATTAAATGGTCAGGTAAATAGTAGATAATTGAAATAATAATAAATTGTTATATTATAATATTAATTTAGAATATATTTTATAATAATATATATTCTTCAGATGAGCTAAAAGTGACAAAACGTATTCAAATAATTAAACAAAAGTTGGACACTTTTAAACAATGGACAATTTTGTCACGTAAAACATTAACAGCACAAACGAATAACTATTGTGACGAAACAAGTTAATATCTAAACCATATTCATATTATTTTTAATATGTCATTAAATTTGTATTTTTATTTTTTACAAAGATTTGGTAAGTGAACTTGCAATGTACAAAAAAGATGGATGCGATCAAATTGAGAAATCGGATTACTTGACGTATTATATTAGTTCTGTTGGTGTAGTATTAATAATTTTAATATTTTATTTTCATATTATGTATCCAGAATATTATTTGTCTGAATACAAAGATCACCACCTATGGCAGAATATTGATGTCAATGTAAATTGATAATTGACCATACCTATATTATTTCACATTATTATTTATATTTTAATTTAATTTGCGTGTGTATATTATAGAAAATATAAACTGTTAAGCTAATGGGTTAAAGACTTTAAATAAAATCCATTGATCTATATAATATGATTTTAATAAACTCTAATTGTATAAAGGAAGATAAACATTTATTATGACGTAGTTACTGAGTAATTTAAATGATAATTTATCATAATATATACTTATATTATACATTAGGTATGTCTTTACATTTAAATTTACAGTTTAGAAAACATACCTAACTATTATCAGAAACTGTTTAAATATGTTGAACTTAAACTATAGGTATAGTATAAACTTGTTCTGAACTGTATATTGACATTTTGTATAAAAGGTTATCTGTACAGTATATATCTTTATGTACCAAATTTAATATATAATATATAATAAGGCGATGTTATTTATGTTAAGCATTCGCAGATAGAATGAGCATTATTTATGTATTAATTTGTTAGAATCTGAAATAGTACACTATACTGCAGTATATATAATATATAGTAGGTACCTTTACCTACTTTATTATTGTTAGTAAGCTATATTGACTAACTATAATTATATGTATATAGTAATATATATTAAAATATGTATATAATACACACACACACACACACACACGCGCGCGTATATATCATTCATTCAGAGTTTACCTATCTAATACAAGGATTTGATAATGCAACAATAAAACTAGGTACGTACTATACTTAAAAATGTCAAACCCTCTCGATAAACACCCGTATGATCCACACACTTATTATAAATGTATATGTATACTTATACAACCCTTTATTAACCTAAGAATTGTATTATATAACATTTAACTGTCGACCGGGAGATTGGAGAAGACAATTTTTAACATGTTTTGTGTATTGGTATAATAAATAGTAGGTTTACCTACTATACCTGTCAACCTCTACCAACCTAACTATAAACGTAGAATTATCTCATTGTGAGTGTTATTACTTATTACTTATAAACTCTTATACAGAACAAAATAAAATATTTGAACAACAAGTCATATAATTTATAAGCGCATTGAAGGTACCTATAAATGAAAAAAAAAAACTTTATGATGAAGTTCAATTTGATAATAACTATAATGAAATAAATACCAATAATGCATGTGGTGTAATTTTATATTTTACAAATAAATAATTTATCCAATTTTTATAATCTAGTTATTTACATATTTGGTCTTAATATAAAACTTAAATTATAAATTGATGTTATAAGATATATAGAGCACCTAAAATAGATTACGAATAGATTTTTGATAATGAGAACTTCAAGATTTAATAATGATTATGTATATTTATCTATTACCTATTATAGTTATAGGGTCTGAATATTATTTTATCTAAAATACAATTTATACAGCTATTATGACTGTTAAACGTACATTTACTATTTATTTTTACAAAACAATTTTAGTAGGTATCCACTTATAAACTGTATTTTAATAATATTTTATACTATTAGATTGTTAATTGATTAATGATAGATAATAATATTTGTAGCGTTATCTTATATATCTATAATATATAAACAGATGGGTAACCCGGGGCGTATATTTTTTCAAAAAGTATTGTAGATGGCGCCCTCTAGGACACCATGACACCAGACTTATGTGACTGCTAATAAGTTATTAGACAAATTCAAATTTCCAAATAACAACACCTACCTATCTACCTACAGGTGGCAAAAGTATAAATATATAATATAATAGAATAATAGACATAATATTGATATAACGTATTATCTACATGGCAACTACTCTTTTATTTGACGGAGGCATAAAAAAAATCAGTCTGCACACGCGTATAAAATACCTATATATATATATATATATATACTATATATTATGTTGGAAGTCGATATAGATGAATAGGCTTACCAAATCGTGCGTAGCCGTTTCGCCAGTGGCCACACGAACCGGATTCTGCTTGATGCGGCCAATTTTGAACGAATAATGTCGAACCTTGTCCGGTAAAATGCGGTAAAACTCTGGGCAAAGCAAAAGTAGGTACAAAAACGCACACACGATATCAGTAAAATGGCTACGCGAAATCCCGTCGTAAATAATTGGCGATTTATTAACGTACACGCGTACACCTGTAGTAGGCACTACTATATAGGTATAATATTACTGTTGTTATTGTACGCGGAAGAAAAACGTAATTTCTTTTATTTATTCAGGAACGGTTACTACAGAAACATAAAACAGCGTCTTTCGTATTACCTATTATACATTAATGCGGGACCAATACGATATTATTACAGCGGGTATAAAAGAGAACACGCACGGTAATCGGTTTCGGAGAGCAGACAAGGTGTACACCGGTTAAGGAACGCGGCGATGCGTCTGTGCACTGTCGCGACTGTTGCGAGCGTATTGCGACCGGCTGACTCGACGGCATCGACGGCATCGTCGTCGGCGGCGGCGGCGGCGGCGGCGAAAGGGGGCCAAACCCGACGGTGGCCAATGGCGTGGACACTGGTGTTACGACCACGCCTCTTTCCCCTCTCCCCATCAAACATCTAGCACTGTTGTGCGAAATTCGGGACGCGATAGCCGTGCATTTTATCACTACGTCCAATTTTTTGGCATAACATGCACCCATACATATATTACATAATATTGTATTATTATAGATTCCTATATTATATGCATGGCCTGTGGTACTAAACATAAATATATTTAATATAAAATATTTTATAAATATTTTTGTACTTTAACGAATTTCAAGTCTTTAAAAATACAAAATAATTAGAAAATTATATACCTAATAATACATAAATAAAATGCTAATATAAATGTTAAGTAATAATTTCAAGTTTTTACAGAACAGTGACGTAACTAAGTATAGAACTATTTTGAGAGGTCATCATATATAAGCATGAAATATTTGTAACAATGAGTAAATATTATACCTATTTCATCATATTTATTATTTTTTATAATAATATGCATTAATATATCATAGTATATATTATCAAAGTTCATTGTATATCTCAAACAGAAGAATCGATATAACTCTACTAAAATCGTTATCACAATTCACAACACTTACACCAGTGGTTCTCAATCAGTGTTCCAGCAGTAACACTAGTATACTGCGAACTGGCCTTAGATGTACTGCTTCCACCGTGGTAAATGCGTACTATTATTAAAAAACATAAATTTCCCAGTACTTATATAATTTTGTATATACTAAAGAACTATAATAATTTTTTTTTTTTTAGAAAGGTAGAAAAACTTATAAATATCCTTGTATTGAATTTACAAATCTTAGATTTAAATAGAAAATTTTTTATAAATTTTCTAATCAAAAAAACTGCAAAAATTTCGTGATTTTTACGTATTTTCTCGAAATTTCAACTTTTAATGCTTACAAAAAACTATTGGATAATTACGCTCAACAATTTTTTTTTAATTTTTACTTACAACAAATTATGAAGAACATTATATTACATTTTCAAGTTTTTTGATCGACAAAAAAATTTTTATCGGCAATAATAAAAAAAAATAAAAAACCCGAAAATTTATTAGGCTTATAAACAGCTAGAAAAAATTCAAAATATTTTGAAAATTTTATGATGTATAGAAAATGCTTATATCAACATTTGGCGAAAATTTCATGTATTTATGATTAATATTTTTTTTTTGTTACATCAAGAATAAAAATTAAAAAAATCCCGGTTTTCCTTAATTTTTTTTTTTGTTTTTTCCGGCGCGTTTAAAAATTATTGAGAATTTTTTACTTTTGCCCCCCTCCCCCAAAAGCACCAACTAGATTCACTTTCCTATCAGAAAAGACGCTGGTGAAGAAAATCGGAATACTTTTACTACACTAAAACGTGATGACAAACTCAAAAAATTTTTTTAAAAAAAACACAACATTGTAAAATCAAAACATTCATCGCTCCGCTCAAAATCTAAAAATAATATTTAAATCAAATCTATACTATCTGTGACAGATGATATTCGTTTCGTTTATAATTATAATAAGATAATCATTTTGATTTGACTGAGATTTACTTAAGTGTTATAGTGATGATCCTAAATAGGTTAATCGTTGAAGTATCAATTCGTGCGCAGGTATATAATACATAAGTGCCGTGTCGACCGTCGCAGCTTACACACGCATCGTGCTTGTTAGCTTTATCGCTACCTTTCAATATTAATTATTCATTAAAAGTTTGTGTTTTTATATTAATATAAAAACTTGTACTATACGTAATCTTAACCAAATCTATCTTCATCGTCGTCACCGTCGTCGTCTCCTAAAGCCGTTAACAAAAAAATCCAAAAACTTCGTTTCTTCAAAATAATATGCCGAACTCTTGGAGGATTTAGCCTCGTCAACCAAAGTCTTCAGCCCTCCTCCGATACCCGTAGTTCCGTAATCTATCCAAGACGAGGACGAGGTCGAAGTCGAAATGTCCGGTTCTTAGTGTTGGTTATATTATTAATAGGACCAACAACCGGCTGATGTCTTTTTATTATTGACATTGAGCTCGTGAACAACGAATTTATATATGATATAATAGGAACATATTTAAATTTACAAAACTATTACATTTTAATGTCATCATTGAAAAACTTATTGAATAGACTAAGTGGTCTATACCAAGAAAAACTCAACTTCATCCACAATGCAAGGGGTGCCAATCTACGGGCACACGTTTAGATATTGTTTACGCACTCCTCGTTGAATCAAATGTAAACAGAATCATCTCAATGTTGAGTACATATTAAGCCGTGTAAACTACCGGCTAAGTGCGCTCTATGTTGCGGAGCACACATTGTCATTTTTAAAAGCTGCCCATCGTATAAACTGTTCAAATTGTCCTATAACAAGAAACCATTATATCGCTCGAGCAGAAACCATAATCATAAAACATTTCCAAAGACTCCGTCAGACGAGGTCCCGTAAGATAATGCTAACACTGAAGCGAAATTCTATGGTGAGGCAGTTATAATCGAAAATCCCCTCTAGGAAATTGTCTCAACTATGTTATCGCATTTTTTTTTCTAATTTAAATTCGTTAATTGGTTCTATAATTTCCCTTCTAACCGAGGTTTTACATAAACATTTTTCTACATGGCTAATATTTTTCTCATTATCTACCTATTTTATATTTAACATTGCATTTTATTATCTCATAATATACCTATATCATTTAATTATGATGTATGTATAATATCATATAACACGTTACATATTAATTTATAAATTTTGTAAACAATCTTATTGTTATTTTATACTTGCTCTTATGATAACTGATAAGCTTATTTTAACATGGGCATACCGGGTTGAATTGGTGTCATTTAGATTTTGACCATTTATTTCATCCCTGTATAATTGACACAAATATACCTTGCTACATATTATGGAGCCAAAACATGATGCACGATATTTTCTGTATTAGGTTCCGTAATTTATCCCCGCAATAAGGAACATTATAGATTGCGAGTTTTAGTAAAATTCTATTTGGATTAATAGCTTGTTTGATGGGTATGTAATAAAATTCGTTATAGGTTATTTGTGATAATTTGCTTTTGAAATATTCTGATTTAAGGTTTTTTTCATTGGCTCGACGGTAGCTATAAGAGATCTGTATAAAATACAACAAAATGAGGAGTTAATTCGTTTTGAACACCAAAGCGTGCGTGTTGCGCTGATTGGAGAAGTGTGGAAAAATGGTTTGTATTTTTATTGGCGTCTACAAAATGTATACCTACCACTTTTAAAAAAAGTTGTGCAGCACTCGCTTCTTCTTGAATAAAACCAGTAAAAAATGTGATTGCAAAAGCGTCGACAGTTATAGGTCACGAGCTAGCTATATAAGTACTGAGCTTTGTTTTCAAGTTGCAAAACGTATAAAAAGAAATATAAGTGTAGCCATCGAGAAGAGATGGAGTGAAAAAATTAGGTTCTATTATAAATATATTATTGTATAGTATTCTATTGGTGGGTCATACTAAAGTCCATATTACTATTATTATTGTTGAGCTACACACGGCCTAAAATTCTTATTTATCTTATTTTATTTGTTTGTTAATTATTTATTACAATATTTTTATACAACAACACACTACCTAAAATACCATTATTCCCATTTTTAAGAAATTACAATAAAAATACACCTACCTAAGTTCTACGCATACCTAACGGTTTTTAACAACCGATTTCGCATACTATTAATACAATTTTAGTAGATTTAATAAATACGTATTTACAATGTCAAAATTACACCTACATCAAATTACAATAATTTTTACGATGTAAAAAATTAAATTTTTAAATTTAAAAGTCCTACAACTCCTCGTCAATATAAATTAATAAGCGCGTACTTAAAATTAACAATATCGTATTATAATATATTAATATCTCGTAATTATGCTACTATAAATCTAGAAATAATCATCTTGATAATTTCGTGAAGGTTTTCATACCAACTTTATATTTAAATATCCCTTTTACTACTCTCCATAACCATAAATGTTGGTAAAATGGCTAAATAAATTATTATGTATTTTACAAAATTGTTTTTAATTAATAATAAAAAAAAAAAAATAAGAAAGTGTGTATTTTTTGTTGTCAGTTGGAGTAAATTTACGAACAGACTAAAGTTTTTCGCAAGGTCAATTATGTGAAAATCACTGCAAGTTAAAAATATAAATTGTATATATTATGTATAAACTGGTTTAAAATAAATATGTAATCTTTATTTTAATTCAATTTAATTTTTTTTGAACCCCGTCAAGACGGAATCTCCGTTAACACAGAAAAATTTCATGGTCCCAAGCGATTCCGTCTTATCGAAGTTTTACTGTATAAGATTATTATATGTATCATTTTTTTTTTTTTTTTAATTTACCTTTCTCACACATCAATAACATGTCATAGTTGGATAAAAGTTCAAGTTTTATTGAAGAAAATTTCAAACATGCATCAAAGTTTAATCCAAGAGCGGTGTAATAAAAAGCAGCATCAAGGTTGTAGTTGTCAGACATATGTCGCGGAAGTTTTCAAAAACGTCCGCTAACAGTAATATGTCTATTTTCAAATATAGATCAGAATATTGACCAAGTATCTCATAACCAAAATGATTTCATACTACGACTGCGTGTTAATATTCAGTGTCTTTGATATTTTCCTCGGTTAATGTACTATAAAAATCTACTTTCTTGGGCAAACTCATTTCTTCTAACTTATCCCAACTATCAGTATACTTATAAGGGTATATATCCTTACGAGTTACGAGATCCATGTATTTGGGTAAGAATGCTTTTGTAGCTCTTTGAACTTTTTGAACCCTAGTGTTAATAAATTTTTCGAAAATGTGGAAAAACTCGATGCATGAACCAAAAATATCAATAAATCGAAGGGTAAATTTGTTTGAAATATATTTCAAGAACGAGATAAATTTCTCTTCGCTATTTGGTATTACTGTTATACTGTGTTCATTATATCCAAGCTCCATCGCGATAAAATGAGCGTCATAATTGCTTAAATTATGTAGGAAATACGGGACGAAAGTGGGGGTCTTCAATGCTACATATCATCTGACGAAATTGTCTTGATAAGTGGTAGCGGTCTCGTAGTACTTTGTCATTGTGAAATGTAAATTTTTTTACATAAATTACATATTTTACTTTTGTTGTGTTTATCCTGTTCTTCATCGCTTATAATTATTTCCAAATTGGTCTTTAAAAGGTCTTCGATTTTTCTGGTTATTCCAACTACCGTCACAATAAAATGTTTTGCACTTCCGCTTGTGTCTTTGATCATCGGTGTATTATTACAGATATAGGTATATTGAATTTTTTCAGTAATTCATCAGGTATATCGTCCACCGTTTTAACATAAACCTCATAGCTCATAAGCTTATGTTTTGAAATTATTGTCGTGTTTTCAAATTTTTTCACGTCTATCTTCACTAATAAAGTTTCAAAATCCGCGTGTATGACTATGAGATGTCGCTGCGTCTTACCCAAACCTTCAACCTCCAAAATACTCCCCTCTTTCAGCATCATAAGCAGTATTGGTTTATGTTCCCCACATATAAGTTTATGTTGCTTCAACGCCTCACACTCACTCAGTTTAAACTTATGACCTTCATCGTCAAATGACGTAAAATACCTCCTGCAAAACACGACATTCTTCTTATGCCCCGTTTTTTGCGATCGTTTTTTGTATGAGTCGTGACAAATCCAATATATATATACGTAATGTGAACTGTTGTCTGTTACTAATAACAGGTCAAAATTCTTCAGTTTCTCCTCTTGAATAACACTTGACGGGTACACTTCATACGTCGGATATTTCTTTGGTGGTTGGAATTTTTTGTCGAGTCCGTAAACGTTTACGGATACGTTGACGTTATTTTTTTCAAATTTTGTTATATCCGATAACGGTGTACGGAACGAAATGCCATCAAAATTGTATTCATGCTGTCTGTAATTTTCGCCGATACAACATATCGCCTTCCCTGTCGCGGATTCCCTCTCGCGAGAATTGCCTACTTAAAACATTGTTGGTTGATATTTTGGAGATTAATTGTTGCATGTTTCCGATCAATACATGTCTGTAACGGTACGTATGATGATTCGCCCATAGTTGTATATTTTTATAAGGCCAGCAAAAGTCCATCTATCGACTATAATGTAAATCCACTGCCACAGGATTTATATGTATGTTCTTCGGTCGGCAACTTTATAAAAGGCCTCTCGATAATCTCTGGTATATCACTATCTGTAAAAAGTTCCATTGCCTTAGTTTTAAAGACCCTATTCTCCGATGAATTGAGTACATTCAGTCGGTTGTAGATAGCCTCGAGTTTCAAATTGAATTTTATCAGGTGGTCTCGTATGCTGGTCTAAAGCAGATTTTTTAATTCGGGCTCGAGCGAGCGAAGAAACACTTGATAAATATGTACATTATTCAAGTTTTTAGCATAGTACCACACGATTTTTCGATTGGTGGATGATGAAATTTCAATGAATCCGGGGGACTGCACTAGGTTTATACGCGCCTTCTTTGCCCTAGTAGCCGACGCGATGTTGGTGATCGAAACACATTTGTCGTTAATACCCTTAGTTGTGTAAGAATCTTGAAAATAAAAACCCTAATTGTTATCTATAAATTTGAAGAAAAAACCTAATTTCCCTATGTTATACCTACAATAATATAAAAATATTATCCAGTGTTAAAATAAATAATATATATAATAAAAATTAAATCTGCCAAACGGTCTGACAACCGATGTAATGCTGGAATTATTCCAACTAATACCCCATAGGATGCGACTATTAAACCATTGACTGCTTCACAGACCACTTGATAAGTTTAAAATTAATTTCATAAAATAAATGATATATAATAAAATTCACGTTGTAAAATATTCAATATAAAAAATTTATACGAAACTATATCCCACCTATAATATTAAAAATAAAACTAACCTGTATCCACATTTTTTTCGTATTCATCCATAGCGCTCATGCAAAATTCGTCCTCAGACATTATGTTCGATAAAAATTAATATTGAATGAAGAGAAAAATAAAAAGGATTGTAAAAAAATACATACCGTGAACATTTTTCAAATGACGATTAAGGTTGGACTTGATGCTGAATGATTTAACACACACGGTACATGGAAAATGAACTCTGGTATGCGTTTTTTCGTGTCTAACCAAATTGTCTTTACGCGTAAACGTAGATGGGTACTGCTTACATTTAAACATATTGAAATAACGAAAACTTGGTATAGAGGAAAAAAATATATACTCTTGTATAACACTAAAAATATTTAAAAACGTACCGAGGAATAGGTTTATAATGGTTTAAGACTGAAGACCTACTGAGCATCGAAAAATTAAATAAAGATAATCAGTTATTCACTAATAGGCATTTTAATATGGTTAAGAATACATAACGACATCCTGGTGACTCCAGTGAATAAGACATTCTTTAATTGATTATTGAAAAATTGAATAAGGATAATCGGTTATTCACTAATAGGCATTTTAATATGGTTAAGTATGCATAACGACATCCTGGTGACTCCAGTGAATAAGACATTCTTTAATTGATTATCTAAAAATTGAATAAGGATAATCGGTTATTCACTAATAGGCATTTTAATATAGTTAAGTATACCTAACGACATCCTGGCGACTCGAGCGATTAAGACATTTATATCGACTATTAAAGTGTTATTCACTAATAGACATTTTAATGTGGTTAAGTATACCTAACGACATCTTAGCAACAAAGACATAATATGGAGACCGGTTGTGTATAAATACATTAGGCATATCGTGGGAATTTCAAAATAGGCATTTATTTAATTAAATAAACTTCGAGTGGGGGGCAGTTGTCCAAAAAATAAGGATCCGGGTCGAAAGACTGCGGTATTCAATTTGTTGCCAACATTAAATTTTCAAAAATTATACTATAATATTATTTTTTTATTTGTGTAGTGACACTGTTCAATTAAATAATTATTATTATATTATATATAATTGATACTTATTATATATTTTTAAATCTATCTCTGAGTATTTCTTCTACTATCATAAAAAGGTAATTAATTATTAAAATCCATTTTTGTTATATATGACAACAATATGTATGACAAACTTTTATATTTAAAAACTTAATAGTCAATAGATTGAAATACTGAAACGTAAACTACAAAATACGCGGGAATTATATAACTTTTATCAATAGGAATATAATAATAATAATTTATATTACAACATTTCAATTACAATTGTTGGTAGTACTTTTTCGATTTTCGATTTTCGGTAGTGATGGGAATAATCGAATGATTAGTAATCGATAAATTTTATAATCGAATGAATCATTCGAATAAATCATTCGAATGAATTTTTCACTCGAATGATACAATAATCGAATGATTAGTATTCGAAAACAAAATAATCAAATGTTTAGTAAACTAAATAAAAATAATCGAGTATTCGAATGATTCATGATATACATTGCTTGAACTGGTTATATAAATAATTAAATGATAATTTACAAGTGTTAAATGTATTTTCAATCCAAATATTTAAACGTATTATACCGAATAACGAATAGAGTGGCAATTACCGATACCGGAAATTAAATATTTAAAAAATTCAACTCAAATATTTGAGTGTTCCTGCGACTTCTGTTCCTTCTGAAAGCGTATTTTCGAAAACGGGTCAATTGAAAAATGACCGCCGAAATCGACTTCATCCTAATAATTTATATTATATTATTTTTTTAAGTAGTAATTCGATTTTAATGAATTAACTTTATATTCATTGTAATTCAAAATTTTAAAAGTGTTTATATTTTATTTGTATTTTATATTATTTTATTTATTTAAACTTGAATATTATTAAGTATATTGTTTAATATTTATAAAAATTCAATGATTATTGGCAATTGTGTAGTTTTATACTTTTTGATAAATTTATAACACACGATTTTGAATAATTTGCTATTGATAAATATGTCTGATACTTCGATTATTTTGATAATTAAAATATAATAATCGTAAATCCTATCACTACCTGTAACTGAGAGCTACCTAATGAGATATAGGTAGTAGGTACAATGGTACTTTATACACCATATTATATTTATATTACTTATTGTGCAGTAATTAGATACTACTACTGTAGTATACGGGTAGGAAAAGTAAAATTGAGATAAGAAAAGCATTCGATTATTTTTACTACTAATTTTGATCATTCGAATAATTTTATTCGATTATTTTATTATTCGAATGATTTTTAAAATAATCGAAATGATTCGATTATTTCATTCGATTATTCCCATCACTAATTTTCGGGTCCTTATCATTTTTCGGACAACTGCCAGTCACCGATAAATCTCCTAATGACGGGAATTGTGTACTATAGAGTTCTAAGTATGTAAGCTATTAATAAATATAATGTTGTGAATCCATGTTTTTAATATTAGTTTTTTGCTTATGTAGCCGTATGTCGACCGTCGTCGCAAAAATATGTTTATTGATGCGAAGTCATTCGAGTGCTACACGTCGAATTAATAATGCATTCATTACATTAAGTAATAAATAACAGTTCTGTTGTAAACCGACTCATCTTAATAAACCAATTACTCTCAATCGAACTTTTGTTAATTTCTGACGAATCCAACCTACTAAACTTTCCTTAACCGTCTTTTTTGGAAGAAATCAATCGGCGGGAAGTACAATCTGGCATTCACCAAATATCAATTGGCGAAGTCATAATAATAATTTATCAATAATACGGATAATATGTCTCCTATTATCAATACGGCGGAAGTGTCTTTTAATGGACGTAGTAGGGAGAATGGTGGTGAACATAAAGTATATTAAAAAAAAAAAATGATAATTGATTAAAAAATATTGCAGGCTCCGATCTCCACAGAGCCAGTATTTGGTATAAATAATAATATGCATGAATATATCTGAATCACGTACCATAAAAATAATTCCACAAGTGATGTGTTGTACGTAGAAAAAAAATATGATTGATAACTGATAACATTTGATAAAATATATGTCTATAGTTTATAATCATTTATGATTGATCATATTCGGTAACAGGTGATAAAAATAATGGCAGCAAATACAAGTGGCTGGCATACGTACGCGGCTGATATTTATGATAACGGTGGTGGCGATAAATGAGTATCACGCACGTACGCGATCGGGCGGCGGTGGCGGCGGTAGATGTGATGAGGAGGATGAGGAGAATGATGCATCAGAAGTCCTCTTTTTATTCTACTACAGTTAATTGTAGAATTTTGAAGCCCAACTAAAAAAGCCAATACCCACGGGCCACAGTCACTCATGTCTCAGACAATTCAAGTTTTTTATTTTTAAATAATTATATTTGGAAACATTGGTTTATAACCATTGAACCAACTGCCGTGACATGTTATAACTAATACATAAGGACAAATAATTTTGTTAAGAGCTACTATGCTTCATTGATGAAGCCAATAAAGCCTCATCCCAATGTTTGGGAATTTCTAAGTATTATTTTAAAAAACTTTATTTTCGTCAGCTTGCCCCATATGTTTTAATCATAGTATATTTTATGTAGTGTTTAAAAATTTTATGAAATTTAAAATAGTGAAATATTTCAGTATTTTAATAAATTTTGTTTTTTTTTAAATAAGTTTTATTTTTACGTATATAACTGTCAAAATTTACTTTTATAATTTTATACTACTGAAACCAATCACTAATTACCCATTATCTACTCATTAGTGATGGTTTTTTTTGGTATTATACATTTAAAATAGTATTCAATATTTTTAAATTGATGAAAAAACATACAAAAATGTTTAAATGATACTATATTAAGTATACCAAATGCTTACACTAGTGCACCATACACTCCTATAAAATTAAATAGTTATTATAGATTTATACATCCAAATATAATTGTGGTATGCAGGTACATGGCCAAGTTTTTAATAGGAATACTAGTGATAACTAGTAGATAACTACTGAATATAGCTTAGTTTAGTAGATATACCTAAAGCCTAAAAGAAATTGATAAATTAATATAATATAATAATTTTTATAAATAAAAACCATAAACATAATATAATTTTTATCATAATATTATTTTATGAATTTATCATATTCATAAGTTCATCTATTTCAGTACTATCTATATCAATGTCTGAATTCTGTTCTTCATTTTCCAAGTTAACACTTATAACACTACAGTCATTCTCTTTAGTATTGTCTTCACATTCAATTTCTTCTAGTTGTAGCTCATTATTACTGTCTTCTTCAAATTCTTCTAAAAGTTTTTCAAAATAATCTTGCTGGGCAAGTGGTGGATTTACTTGTTTTTCTTGTTTTTCCTTCAACTATCAACAAAAATATATTTCAAATTGAATACTGTAAATAAAAATGAAAACACAAACTATATTTGATTAATCTCACCTTTAAATTGTGTTTAACATAAACTAATTTTCCTGCTCTGCTGTTGGTAAGTCTATTTCTTTTGGACGAATGCACATCTTTATATGTACTGAATGTTCTTTCGCAAGCAGCTGATATAGCAGGTAGTGACAAAATCTTTGAGGCTAACTTTGAAAGTTTAGTAGATGAACAGTAAGCATTCCACCACACAGTTGGTTCCAAATTGGCACACGCCTCCCATACATAGGTATTTGAAAAAATCCCTTCTTTAACCTATATTAAAAAATAAATTATTAACAAAATGGAAAATGTATTTACTACAATTTATATTTTACTTATTTATTATTTTATCTCTTTGAAGAATAGATTCATTGAAAAAACTATCATTTTTTAAATTTACCTTATACTGAGCGAAATCATACATGACTTTCTGTTCATCAATATCTAAACATATTGTAGATAGTCTATGAATGAATGTAACAGCCTCAATATTTATTTATTAGTGACTTTATAAAGACAATACCAATTTACTTTTGGAAACTTGTACTACTGTCCTGAATAAAAGCCTTAGCACTTAAGTACATAAAAATGTATTGATTTGAAAAGATTTAATTGCAAATGGAAAAATGATTTAAATGACCTGAATTCGTCAATTTGTAGACATTTTTAGTTTTTATCAATAAGACAATAACAAAATATGATAATTGATAAATATATGTATTATTGATTTAAGTAATGTGTGGTCTACAAATATGAATGTAAATTCAATCTAATAACTAAATACCTACTTAAGGTGTTAATTGTAAGTTGATTAAAAGTTTATTATTAGTGAAGTTTCACAGTGTGACGTAAACACAATGTTTCACGTTTTTGTGAAATATTTCACCACGTACTGAAATATTTCAAAAAGAAATATTTCATACTTCAAACACTAATTTTATGTGCAGGTAATATATACTTACATGTACTTTTATTTAGCTAATTATTTTATTATTTTTTTTTTTTTTGATTTTAGGAGCAGTGAAAAAAATACTTAATTGGTCATTTTACTTTTAAAGTAAATTATTATGTTTCATACATTCAATTAAATTTTTTAATGCAATGTTTTCTGCAAATGAATCCATACAATGACACCCATCGACACCCATCACTATACAGCAGAGCGATAACCACTTGTCGACCTTTATTTTTATATATATATATTTTCTGTATGTGTACACGATAAGTAGTCCAAATAATACTTTGATACTCTTCATCAGTTATTTGTATTGCGTTTGAACAAAATAATTGTATTGATTTAATTACATAATATATATTTGAAAATATAAATAATGACAAGAATATTATAATCAATTTTTATTTATAAATTTTATACAAATTACAAAAATAAACGTACGTAGTAGAAAAGTTTCTCAAAAAGTTTGGAAACATGAAAAATATAATAGTATGACAATTTAGAAGAAAAGTTACTCAAAAAGAGTGAAAAACCGAAAACGTAGAAAAATATAAAATATGAAAATATAGAAAAAAAAAATGTAGCTCAAAAGGAGCGAAAATCCGAAAACGTACAAAAAATAATAGTACAATAATAATTTGGAAAAAATATAACTAATAAATAAATAAAAAAAAAAAAAAGGACGAGGTACATAGGCAAAGGTGGGGGGCACGTGATGGTGTATTGGGTGTGCATAGTTGAACAGTTAGGGCTACTGGTAACCAATACAGAATTCTCCGGCAGGTCCTGCGGGGCGGACGAACGTCGCGGGCGCGTTTGCTTGAGGGCGCGATGACGACCATGGCGACGAGCGAGGCCCGACCGCTACATCCGCGGGAACGACTACGGGATGACGGCGGGAGGCTAAAGAGTGATGTCGAAGACGACCTTGTGCTACGGCCACGACGGAGACCAAAGCACGGAACGAGCGAAGGCTACTATAATATTTTAGGTGCTGACCACGGGAGACGAGACTCTGCAGCCGGCGGGGAATCATACCGCTAGACGAAAAGGGGGGAAAATCGGCGGACCGCACCACGACGCGCCGCGGTCCAGATGTACTCCGTGATTTTCGTCCTGGCGTCCCCCGTCGGCGTCCAGTCTCTGTCCGGTGGCCACGCTGAGGAGTCGCGCACCGCCGTACCCTGAAACTTTTCGTTTCCGCGGGCCCGGCGCTGCTGACGTCCTGCTCGTTCATATACCTATTATAGGTCCTCCACTCGCCCGCCGTCGTGACTAGTCGCCTCCATACGACACCGCTGCCGTAACCTCCTACGCCGCCGCCGCCGCCGTCGTCGTCCGCCGCGACCGAGACGGCCGGGCGCCCGCCGCGCCGCCAGAGGGTCTCGCGTGTCCTCGATGAGCGACCTCAAGCTCGCGACACCCGCCAAGCCCGTCGCGCCACCGCCGGTGGCCGGAAAACCCGTATCGGCGACTTACCGCCAAACACCCTAAAAGTACACACGTCACGTACCACTTTAATCTCCCACCTTTGCCGTCGCCCGTCGCGTGATGCCTCCGGTCGCGGTGGGAACGCACGGAGAACTGCGGACGCTCATTCCCTCCGATAGCAACCGCACAACAGTACACGCCCGGCTCTCTTAGCCACACTCCACGTCGACGCCACAAATCGCGTGGCTCTTGACTTTCGACGCGGAGTGGCCGCGGGCACTGTGGCGGTCGCTCCCGGGTCGAGCCAACCAACCAGCTCGCCAAATGTGTTCCTCACTTCGGTTCCTAGACATTTGACCGGCATTGTAAGGGCATATTGCGCCAAGCCGCTTTCGTCGTCTTCTTCCTGGTCCGCGGGCGGTGCCGGCACTTCTCCGTCGTCCACTGTCGATCCGCTGTCGACCGTGTCGATTGGCGATGAAGTCGGAAACGGCAACGCATCGCCACCCGCCAACATTGGACCGTTCAAAACGTCCAACATATGGACCAAATCCAATAACGTCCGCAACTCCTCTGCGGATGGATCTTCGTAGTTGTGGTCGTCGAGTTCGTTTAGCTTGGATTCCATCTGCTCGTACAGTGTGCAGGTAGAGATATCGTTCTCTACGACTTCCGAAACGGTGTTGTCTGTTTGTTTTTCGGACTCGACGATCGGCGAAGCCATCTCGTATCGGCGTAAAATGTTAATTGGACTTAATGAAATATCGTAATGACTGTTTGGCCTTTGACGTATGAATTGCAAGTGAATGTTTTTTAGATTTCGTCCTAAACCGTTCCCGATAAATTAAAATATCGCCCTGGCGACGTATTTTTACTAGCCAGCGAGTACGCGACGGCGACGGCGTTCTTTTGCACGTTATTATTCTATTCGGCTTGCATCAGCTGGATTTCGGGCCCGTTTATTTTTCCGAAGACCATTTTTGATATTATTATTATTATTAATGACATGCCACACAGCAGAAGTGTACCGCTATTATACCAAAATATTTCAATTTATTTATATTTTATTTTTTAGTACCCACCATTTATAGTAGAATTAAAAATTAATTAAGAACATTAAAAAAAAAAAATTAATTATACCTAAAATTGGTAAAAACATACAATTATATTTTTTAGACAAACGCGCGCATATATATATATATAACAGGAGTATAATAAATGTACGTAATATATTTATAAAAACAGAAAAAAAAACAAAAACAAATAATTGTATCATATTTATATTGTGTAGTTTTTCATTACAATGCTCAAAAATATTACTATAAATGTTATTAAAAACTTCGTGTGTTTATTAATGTGTCCATCCCTCTGTAGCCTGTATATCGCAACACGAGTCTTGGTGGTAAACCTATTTCCATCATCCACTGTCCATATTACCCACTTCCTTCAAAAAAACAACAAAATGACGCCCGTTCATTTGTTTACTCCAAATTATATTTTTTATTTAAATCGTATTTTCGTATCCCGTCGATTCGGTAAAATCAGTTTACATTACAATCATAGAGTAGGTATAATTTTTTTTTTTTTTTTTATCATTAATACACAATCTGTACCGGCATGCACAGTACGAGTATAAACTATACAAAGAAAAAATCTAGGTACTTAAAGAAAACTTGAACTTGACTGAAGAAGCCACCTATTGATGACACTTTCGACTTTTATTTATTTAAGAGGGTTCCCAAGAAGGGCTAATGTAGCAAGTCTTTAATAAGTGAATTTGGGTGAGTGTTGGTGGAACCGTTTGTAAGTCTTTATGTAAGACGTGATTAGAAGTATATATGGTAGGAAATTAGTAATTTTTCTCGGTGTGACATTTTGAAACCTCTTTCTTTTATTTATAGATTGGAGATTCCTTTATTGCTCTATAACTGAAAACAGTAGGTCCAAATTAGCTTAAGAAGCGATTTATAGAGAAGTAACTTAATGTTTATGATTGTTTGTTGTTGACGGTTAGAGTTTTTAGCATTCGTAAACGGAATGTAATTGTAGTTTTTAGCTTGAATAAGGTGAGCCACTGAGCCCAGGTAAAACGGCGATCGAGAGTCAGCCCAAGATATTTTACAGTTGAGGATGAAGGGATTTTAGTACCATAAATTACTTCTGGACAAGGTGCTAGTTTAAGTGCGGATGCAGTATGAATTTGATTTATTTTAAAATGCCACATTTTGTACCAGTCTTCCATTAATGAAATACAGAATATAATAAATACTATATATTATATCAATGACGTTGGGAGTTTAAGCTTTGTATGAGTATTATAAATTTATAATATATAGATTATAAATAAGACAGGTAGGTACCTATATATTCCAAGGTCGTACGTAGGGAAATGTTTTGGGTGTTCAAAGTTTCATACACTCCACGAAATATTTGGATTTTTTTTATAGTAATCAGTTATTACAAAATGCAAATACTAGGTAGTCAGTATAGATTTAATTCTGTGATTTTTATTTTTTACTATACTTATTATATTATAATATCTATATCATAAGAACATTTTTTTTTTTTGGATGAAAAATAGTTGGTATATTATGTTTATTGAAAAAATATATATCATTTTTTACATCTGATTTTCAAAAACTAAGTACGCCTACATTTTTTTCTGCGTACGTCCCTGTACATATATATTATACTATATAATATTATGCGACAATCGTACATATTTACGTTTATATTTATCGTCGACCGGCCAAATGTTTTTATTGTATATTATATACAATAGATACACATCAAAACCACCTAATATCATTCAGTAAACTAAGTCGACTATAACATTACTGTCAGTGGAATAGTCACTCGTCTGGTATCGCGCGCCAGCAGTTCAATATGATGAAAATTGAGGGTGCCAAAAAAAAAAAAATGTATGACATTCCCACGAGTCACGTGAAGTCTGTTAAAATTTCTGGTTTTACCGTCCAGCAGCCCAATGGCCGCCCACCGGCGTCTGTACGATGTGGCGTCCAACTTGGCCTGTGCGTAACAGAGATGTACCGTTCACTGAACGAATGGTTACTGAACGAACGACAATACGACATGAACTAGTTCATCTAATTATCTAACTCATCGAAACGTCAAATGAACGAAAATCAATAAATCGTTCAATCGAAACGTTTCGTTCAACCGGTACCACTGTACGGCGTACACGATAATGAAAAATGAACTAATGAACGATTTAGAACCATACCATTAATTTTACTACGTATCATTCATCTGAACTATATAGTTCGGTTTAGTGAACGATGAACGAACGAACTGTATAGTTCACCCAACTGAACGAAACTTCCCGTTCCCCAGTGCGCAAGTGACGTTTCGGGTTGCGGTTCCTCCGTCGCCGGCCAACAGATGTCCGGCACGCGCCGTACATGGACTTTTTGCACAGCGCTGACGAACCAGTTGCCTCTCCGTCCACCAACGTTTTCGTCGCGCCCCGTTTGCCGCCGTTCACCAACACTTTGTGACGACTGCGTCGACACCGAGAACCCATAAATCTATTATGTTATACGTTTTGTTTAGTTGCATACAATTGATATTTAATACTTTTAAGACGGCGGTTCCTCGACCTGTCTATATCCGCGTGTCACCTACATAGGTTGAACATTTTAACGTGCCACTACCGTTAATAATAACCTTTTTTTTTTTTTTTTGCTCGTCGAAAATCTATACGTTGTTTTACATAACGCACGGAATATTATTTTATTAGGCACTACAAAAATATCATGACAATATAAGAATTTAATGCACAAAAAGAATCGCGCCCGTCTCGGTTTATAACTCCAAGCCGCTGTCGACATATTATACGACCAGCTAATATCAATGAAATCGAATAATATTTAATGTCAACAAAACAGTTCATTCCAATTGTTTACATAAAAGGAGATATATTATTTTTATTTTATATAATAATAATTTTTTTTTTATTTAATATAATTATTTAAAGTAAAACAAATGCTACATTATAAAAAGCCTTTTTAAAAATTGTTTTCGTTATTTAAAATATTAACAACTTTCTTGAAAATTAAAATATAAAAAAAATTGTTAATACAGAGATAAGATGGTTTTACAGAGCAATATAAATTGTGGTCATTACCTATTGATTACAATGCAACCTTTCTAAGGTTTAGAAAGTTAGAACTATTTATGCAATTTTCAAATTCCTCTGTGTGTAATAATTATGAGCCTCCATTTGTACCTATAAATTTTAAAAATTGTAATTTTGATAACATTTGATTGTCTCTCTCTAACATTTATTTTGAAATTAATCTTAATAATTTATCTTTTGAAGTTATAATTGATACGTTTTATGAAATTTTTTATCACCTTTATTCTCTATTTGTGCCTTTAAGAAAAAAAATATACACTGATTATTCTCTTTTGTGAGTTAGTATTGAGCTTAAGAATCTTATTATTGAATAAAAATGTGCCCATAAAAAATTTAAACTTTGTTCTTTACATGAAAATAATCTTTAATTTTCTAATTTCCAGAAAATAATGTAAGTATTTCATTTCCATCTCCAAAACCCAATACATTTTTAATATTGAAAACGATACCTATGCAAGTAAATATAAAACCTTTCTGGAATTATATATAAATTCTTTTATAATTGCTCGCTGATTATTTTTTTAGTGTTTATATAAATGACTCATTAAATGATAATAGTGAAACCCAGCCTTTTACCATTGCTTCTAATAATAATATTAATATTAATTTAAGCTCATGGACAATATATTATAATGCAATTTATGAATTATAATTCACCTTAGATATCCATTCAGGGACTGGGTCTAATGGTATACCGTCTGTGTTTCTAAAATCTTGTCGTTTAACTCTAGCGAGGCCATTATATATTATGGTTAATAAGTTTTTAAGTCTAGAATATTTTCCAGATATTTGGAAAAAAATCTTTTGTTATACCAGTTTTTATGTCAAGCGACAAATATGTTTCTAATTATAGGTCAATTAGCAAAATGTCTCATTTTCCAAAAATATTCAAAGTAATAATAACTAAAACACTGACAACTATTATTTTGCCCTATATTTTAACAAAAAAAACAGCATGAATTCAGACCCAAAATGTAAATTTCAACAAATTTATTACTTTATTAATTTAAAGTTATTGAAATCCTTAATAATCGTGCCAAACTGGACTCTATGCCTGTTGATTTTCAGAAAGCGCTTGATAAAGTTAACCATAAACTACTTCTAAACCAATTATTTTCATTTGGTATTCATAGTATTTTTTTAAACTAGATAATGTCCTATTTAACTCCTTGTTCACAGGCAGTAAAGGAGTCTTATCATATTTCTAATGATTTCGTAATTAGATTTTTTCCACCTCAAGTTTCGCATCTAGGGCCTCTTTTATTCATATAATTTATAAATTATTTATCTTCTATTTTTAATGGTTCAGTAAATATTCTTCTTTTTTCCAATGATGTTAAAATGTTTGCCATTATTAAATTTTCAACTGATTCTAATTTTACAATCAAATTTGAACAAATTCGTTACTTGGAGTCGTCAAAATTACCTTCCACTGAATATAAATAAATGTAGGTACTTAATGTTACTACTTTTTCTCGTCTAGATAATGTCTTTATAGATGATCCGTCAATCTATTATTACTGGTTAAATAGATATATACTATATAGTATTATTGCCATCAAAGTAATTAATTTCACTATAATTAAAACAGTAGGTTAAATTAACTTTTGCCGAAAGTTTTTCATTTGAAATAATTTAAAAATTGCAAGTACCCATGCAAAATATTTTTAAATTATAAAAAAATTTACTAAAATTGTTATTCTTCATTTAAATAGGTAACTAATTTAGTAGATTAAGGAGAAATGTTGCTGACATTATGTTAATAAATGATCTATTATTTTACTGATTCTCCTAAAACACTTTCTATAATTCATTTTAATACAAGCAAATGCAGTTTTTAGGAAATCTAAATTATTTTTTGTTCCATTTTACAGAAACAACTATAGTTCTCCATCATTTTTGCTAGAGCCGTATCATTGGCTAACCTTAATGCTGATCATGTAGATTTTTTTTTCATGTTACAAAATATATATTCAGCATTGCATCTAGTAGTTATTTAACTATATACTATTATTAAACTAAATTATGAAATTATTAATTATTATTATTAAGTAATATTCTTATTTTATTGCTTTTTGTCAATGTCACAAATTACTATTTACTTCTTTTTTATTTCTTTTTCTCTCAATATTATTTTTCTTTATTTTAGTTTTCTGAATTGTTTTCTCTGTAGTCAGAATGTTTTAAAAGCTTTACGCAACACCTCCATGCATATAAAATCTATTATTATTTATATGATTTCTAAATGAGATAATTTAACAATTTCCTAAAAAACATATTTTACACTTTAAAACAAAATTTTTTCTACAAAATGTTGCTTACTTATTTATACCCATACTTTCAATAGATAATTATAATTAAATATAAAGTTAAATGATTATATTTAATATGTATTAATCAAATGAGAAAACCTTAACATTAAGGATGAAAACCAAAAGGAAAAATGAAAAATATTATACTTTTAAAAAACATTATTAACTAATATTGATTTAAAAATGCCAAATTTTATTCATATAATTTGACAATTTTGTATGTTAATGTAAAATTACATTTCCATAAAATCAATTGTATAGAAAAGTCTATCCTACTTAAATAATAACAAGAAACAAAGAATACATATTATTATAATGGTGCGCATCGAGCCATTAAATCAGCAGGTAATTTGGAGGTTAGGAATTCTAGCTCCTTTCTGCCACCAGATTTTTGTAACCATCTTTTTTCTTCATAATAATCCAACATGTTATTAAATTCCACAGTAGAAAGTTCAGGAACCATCACTGGAATGAATGGATCTATATGTTCAAATCCCTGGAAAATATTGCAAAATTATAAGTAAACAGTTATACATAATAAAGTCAAGAATGTTTTAATAAACAACTTCTTAATTTAAAGACATATATTTTAGTAATTGAGAAAAACAAAAAAAATATTGGTGACTGGTGTTATGTTTTTATTTATTTTTTCTTTTTCAGCAGATAATTTATTATTATAAATCAAAATAAATTAAATAAAATTATTTTTTGAGAAGAAATGCTGGCGATTAGAAATTGTGTATAGTTTGAATTTTTTTTAGTAATTTACATAAGCATAAGAACAAACTATATATAAATGTTGAATAAATACTACAATAATCATATTTTACTCAAAATTAGAGACTGGCACTGTTAAAAAGTTAACATTAAATATAAACTATTACTGAATAGGCATAATATGATTTGAATTATCAATTATTCAAACTATTCAACATTCAAATATTATGAAATTCTATCGAATAACTTAATTTACTTTGGCAGTATTATAACAATAAAAAAAATTGAGTGTGGTGTGGCTTTTTAATTATATAATACTCAAAATTTTTTTTTATTAGTAATGCAATGAAAATATAAAATATCATTATATTACAATCGAAAATTACAATACAAATGTGTATCATTTCTAACTTCTATTTTATAATTAAATCAAATGACAAATTATTATAATTCTTTTCATAAATATTGTTTTATTAATACATTTTTTTTTATTTAATAAAATAATTAAAACAATTACAAAAAAAATTTTTATAACAACAAGACATTGTCTTACTTGTCGACCAATGAGGTAAATGGGTAAATGAGACTCTCTTTTTGTGTTTAACGCAGCTCTAGGTGATGTGACCATAACTATTGCACCGTTATTCTAGAATAATAAATAGCAATATAGCATAATTAATTATTTAACATATTATATAACAAATGTATGCTTTCATTTATATTTTATATTCAACATAGTATACATTACCCAATCAGAAAGAACGGCTGATAATCCTGTTTGGACAATAGTGATTTGTTGTGGAGTTACTTTAACCCTGTCTTCTGTTTTCAAGTCAGTTTTCTCGTTGAAAAATGCATTAAATCCATCTATTGCTACTAACATTTTACACCTAAAATTAAAATCATTGTAAATTTACAATATATATTTTAAACATCTATCAAGTATGATTATTTAATGAACTAAATTCAAAAAATAATTGGTTTTTATAAAACAATAAATTATATATATGAATATACATTACCAATAAATTTACATTTAAAAGAAGGTAATGTTTAGTTAATGAAACTACTAAAAGAAATATTTTTAATCGGATCCTCAAATTGTGTAATAACTAAAATATTTTGAGAGTTGAGATTCAATATATTTTTGTCAAACCTTCTTATTTTAGTAATTAATAATTGAAAAGAAAAATAGGTTATTAAGTCAATACAAATTATGTATATTATAATGGTTTTCAATCAGTCATCAAGTATTAAAGCCTCAAGGTATTGAAGGTAGCACTATTTTTGTTATATGAACATCCAGGGGAGGATTTATGGGGAGGACGACATGGCAATTACCCTCCCCCCCATCAAATGGGATTTTTTTTTTAATTAGTTGATTTTAAAATATTTAATATTTATTATGAATAATAATAATAATAATAATATGGTATTTGTCTTTGAATAGGTAGCATGTTTCATGATAATAAAAATAGTTGTGATAATAGCTATAATCTAACTTATAAGCGTTGTATTTATTTTTGAAAAAATTATTTAAAAAAATTAAAGTTAAGTTCAATGTACTTTATATATCACTCAAAAATATTCCTACTCCTTCCTTCCTGAAACCAGCTTCAGATCCACCCTGTGAACATCTAATAATAATATAATACGGCTGATAATTAAAACACACTTGATATTTTTTTCTTAAAATAAAAACTTCGCTTGTAAAATATTTTACTCTTCATACAAATAATTAAATTTTTTACCTTTTTAAAAATTGTTTTAACTTATATTAAATTATTTGTTAGAACTGAGGTTTTTGACTTAACTACTATAATACCCTACTTCAAAAGTAACAAGTGTTGAAATATATTTACCATAAGTCACTATAAGATCTATGAACAATTAAACCATACTATATCAATAAAGTGAACTTACTTATTATTTGAACAGTGAGCTTTTAACTCATTCAGAAGTATATCCATGCAGTCACATGCATATTTAGCTCTATTTATACCATGTGAAGCTAATTCATTTAGTGTAGTTCCTTTGGGTGTAGTTTCTCGTTGACTCCAAACATAATCTTGACTTGTAGTAAGCTAATTAAAAAAAAAAAAAAAAAATCCATTAATAAAATAATATAGTTATCATTTTTTTAATAAGATAGTTACATTGAGTTCATTTAATAAAGCTCCATTTTGATGCACAAAATGTTTTAACCACTGAGCTGCTATTAATGGTATATCAGCCATGCCATTCTTAGAAGTTGACCAATTGACTTCTTTGCGATCATATTTTAGCCATATTGGAACTAAAAAAAATTAGTCTTGTTAGAAAAATATTAAAACTGTAAAATATAAAACATCAATGTATATACCATAAGGGATGTGATATAAAATGAATTTTGAGTTATAAGCATAATGTAGTATATGAACAAGGCTGAGTGATTTACCACTACCAGTTTGGCCATCTATAAATTAATATAAGGAAAATTTGTTTCAACTATCAATATATTAAGAGTAAATTCAATTATAACAACACAATTTTAAAAGGATACATAGTAAATATCGGACAGCTGGTTTCTGGAAATCGGTCAATTTCAAACTGTTAATAACTTCTAACGCTGGCTTTCGTATCATCAACGCAGTTTCAGCAAACATTTTGGTTTGTTCGGTAAAAGGTTTTGGCATACCACCTGTATGAAATATATTACTAACAGTTTTTGGATCTATAGTATAAAATTTTGAAACATCATGACTGTCATGGTCTTCCTAAAAATGGAAATTTTAATTTACAGTAATACAACAATATAATCAACAATATGTGAAAGTAAATTTCAAACCGGGCTTTTCTTCTCCGTGCGTGCGGCTGTCGGAATTTGATACTGCGTTTCTTGTTTTGCTGCCACTGTAGCATAACTACAAAGCCGTCTGTATGCTCTCATTTTCATGAAAATTACATTACCAATAATCGACAATCTGTGGATGAGAGCTTTCCAGCAGCAAATTTTTGGTATCCCTATCACGTGAGCAGCACTCCCAGTGGTTTGTTCCGTAATTTGATTTGGTTTTTGCATCCGTGATAATCGTAGTGATAAATGATAATTCCGGGTTTTTTTTAAATTTTATCATTGTCTGAGTCATTTGTAATTTATGGACTGTCGACTGTCGTTGACTTTACTTATACTTTAATACTGAACGTTTGAGAGCTTCTTAATTATCAAATTTTCAGTACTTACTATTGAGTAGCATTTATAAAACATGGACACTGTGGTTAAGTGTTTATATTATGAAAAGAAATTTTCTCAACGTAAATCGTCGTTTGTTCATTGTCGGAAATTTCAAGACACAGATGTACTAGCTGTGAAAGATCTCCAATACGAAATTCGTCAAAACATTTTTTCCACAACAAAAACATTAAGTGTACATATTAAAAAAATTCATACGCAAATTGATACGATAGAAAAAAAAATCAAACTAGAATAATTTGCCTTTATGACAAGTATGAAACCAAATTATTTATATTTATCAAATAAAGACAGCATTTGTGCAATGTACATGGCTTTGATATGGAATTGGAAAATATTAATTTTTGTGATATCTCAGGTAATAATAAAGTATTATGTAGTATTTACCAGTATTCCTAAATAACCATAGTATTTATTTATAGAATTGAATTCTTGGAAATATGAAATGAAAGACCGAACATCAATAATGTACATACTAAATAGAGCTGCATCAGAATTAAGTGATGGAAATACAAGGCAATTTTACCAGTGCCACTATTCTTACAGTTACCGAAAACAAAGAAATAATGTTAAAAAAATAAAATCTTTGGGTAGTAATAAAATTGACCAAGCCTACTCATAATTGTTAAAAGTCACAATTTCCAAATTTGATGAAAAGTGTCCACATCATTTTGGAAAACTCACTGTGGCATGCACTAAAAATTGGTTGAATTAGGTTGGATGATGAGACAAAAACAATTATTGTTGGTAGGTGTTACTTTTTATTTTTAGTGTTATTCAGTAATGAGTTAAATATAAAATTTGAGAGTCACCCTTCTATCAATTCAATTATTAATTTAATTCATACCTACTACCTACATATTTTTAATCAGGCTTTGGTGTTATATATTTAATTATCTAGGTATGTCTGTTATTTTTTAAACACTAATTTTGAAGATGTACCCAATAAATATAAAATTGATTTAATATTTTATAATAAAATAGTATAATTGTATTCAGGAAAGCTAAAAGGAGTTACTTTAATCATGTATTAGATGCAATTTGTGAGGCTGAAATATCTCCAGAAACTTTTAATTGTTCACGTCTGTTGGAAAATCAAGATTTATGCAATATTGCACGTGATTTTAATAAAGATTATACAACAAAAAGAGTTTCAAATGATAGTATAGTGTAAAATTATGGGTCACAAAAATGAAAAGTCAAGAAACTGAATCTGTTCTCAAATGTTCAGTAAAATTAACGATAGTTCATAAATTATAAAGATCTTAAAACACTTTTTAAATTTTGTCATTGTCTAATAGTTATTTGTAACTTAATATATAATATAATTTCATATATATATTATATATTATCGAATATATAATTTGTTATTTATTGAAATAACTATTTGACAATGACAAAATTTAAAAAGTCTTTTAAGGTCTTTGTAATTTATAGACTGTCATTAATTTTTACTAAATGTTTGAGAGCTTTTTAATTCTTAAATTTTCAGTGCTTACTATTTTGGTAGCATTATACCTTTTTATGGGTATTATTTTTTTTTTAGTAGTATTCAACAATGAATTAAATCTAATATTAAAGATTCATATTTTTACTAATAAATAAATTGTTTTTAATTATTATTGACTATATTTTTTGGCAAATTTTGCATTGAAGATTTTTCATGGGTAGTACATTTGTGTCTTGAAATTTCCGGCAATGCACATACGACGATTTACATTAAGAAAATATCTTTTCACAATATAAACACTTAACAATAGTGTCCATGCTTTATAAATGCTACTCAATAGTAAGTACTGAAAATTTGAGAATTAAGAAGCTCTCAAACATTCAGTATTAAAGTATAAGTAAGGTCAACAACAGTCGATAGTCCATAAATTACAAATGATTATCAGACAATGATAAAATTTAAAAAAACCTGGAATTATCATTTATCAATTATCACTACAATATAACGGATGCCGAAAACCAAATCAAATTGCGGAACAAACCATTAGGAACGTTGTGGTTCTCAAAAATTATTGCTATCTAACAACGTTCTCTTGCTAACTAATTATCGTACACTATGAAATCAATATCACCACATTATTGTATACTTTTATTGCTACGTTTAGTATCACTAAAATTATTATTAGAAATTTTCAATATAACAAAATAATGTACTCTTTAGTCAATATTTAGAATAAGTGAAACTATAGTTTCATTTATTCTGTGATTTAAAGTCCATAGCTATGAACCGCGATTTAAGAATTATCTAATGCACAATGATAATTTAGCTGGTATCAAAAATGTGATAACGAAAATAAATGATAATAAATTTGATGAACAATAGTGTTTTTTTTTTTTACTTTAGTTTTTATACTTTTTTATTTAGGATTCTTAACAAGATTTTTAAATGAAAAAATAGTTATTATTCATTAACAATTTCTGTAAGAAATTGTCTGTAAAATCTATTTTGTTTTTTATTGTGAGATGAATTTAGTCATTAGTCATAATTATAAGTTGGCTATCCTGGCAAGGATATCAATATTACTCTGCCCCTCCTATTTCCTATATTCTAGTTTTTCGTGTAACCATAGCAGTAATTTATTTTAACTTTAGTGTTTTTTTGAACGTTTGTTTTAAAACGTTTTTGGTTGGTTCATCTGTTATTATTGAATCAATCATGTAAAATATTGTACATTTTTCATTTCTGTAAGTTATTACACAGACTTTTACACCAAAAATGTAAGTACCACCTTCTGTCATTATTGCTAGTAGCCATATGTCCACTACTTATCAATAATAATAATATTTTGAACATTTTGAAATTTACACTATTAAATATTAATAATACAAATAAAAAATATTATAACGTATTATTAAGATTTTCGTTAGTTCGTTATTTTTTTTTTTTAAGTAAAACAATTACAAATAAATTTAAAAATAAATCATAATTGTTAAAAAGTATTTGTGTTTCAGCGACTTTAAAAAATAATAGTATTTATGTTTAAGTAGGTACACAAAATTTGTAAATGCATAAGTCTATTAAGATTTCTGGTATTGTTACATAATATAGGTAGATAAGTTTTATATTAAAATACTGTACTCAACTAGTATGGTTTTTGTAATTGTAAAATATGGTAGGTTAGGTAGGTACTGAGGTACTTTTAATTGTAATTAATAAGTTTTTTATTATTTACAACTAATTTTCTCAAGATCAAATTACTAAAGGGTGTCTAGTATTTATGGTTCTACTAATATATTTATGTTTATTGTTCCAAATTATTGTAGTAAAATGTTTAATTTTTCGTTATATTAAATTAAAATTTATTTTTAATAATTTAAATTGTTTACAAATATTTTAAATACTTATATATTGTTATTGTTAGTAGTTTTATAGAAGTTTTATATGCATATAAAAGTATAGTAGCTACAATAGTACTTACTTTGCATTATTTAATCACATCTTATATGATAATAATTTGATTAAAAGTACCAAGTACTACCTGTAAATATTATTTTATTTTCCTGTTTCTTGCAGGACAATTTCTGTGATACCTAGTCAAAAAAAAAAACCATTAATTTAAGTCAAAAATTATAATAATATGTTGAATAATGAATGCTAAGGAACGTGCACGTAATAGATGGAAATTATTGGCAAATACAGTCAGTAAAAAATGTCAAGATCAGATATTTGCATCACAAATAAGCTATGATCTCTTTAATATTGAATGTATCAATACTGAATGGTCTAAATATTCTTCATGTGTTCAAAACAATAATTTCTCAGCAATTGTATGTCGATCTCCAATAATTGTTACGCCTGAGGAACTTATGGGCTTTAACAATACTGGGAATGTCCGTATATGGCCATCTGAAGAAGTATTAGCTTACTATGTACTATCAAATCTGGATTCATTCAGAGATAAGACTGTACTCGAGCTGGGCGGTGGTATGAGCTGTTTGGCTGGTTTAATGGCTGCTCTATATGGTTTTTGTAGTGATGTTCATTTGACTGATGGAAATCCGAATTCTGTATACAATGTTGAGCGTATACTTGAGAGAAATGTGTTCACAACCAAAGTTACTTGTTCGGTTAGTTATGATGAACATTACTTATTGTTATTAAAGTAATGACACCAATTCATGTAGACTTGTTTGCTGTTCTTTATATCTACATGTATTAATCTGATCTTTTTTCTATTACCTATTATTATTATTTCAATTTTTTTATTATTAACCTGATATATTATACATTGTTTGTAATTATTAGTACCTATTTTAATTTAATGATATTGGATTTGGATTAAATGAATCTAATTTATCATTAATTTTTCTCCTTTTTTCTTTTATTTAATTTTTAATTTTTATATTCACTGTTTGTTTGTGTTAATCAAATACCTAGTTGTAGTGGAACAATCTGAATTCTTTCTCGTTTATAAGCATGCTTTTGAAGAAGTTTAGTAGCCTGAAATGAACATGTCAATACCTATTTGAATTTTCAATTTATTCTGGAACTAATGGTAACATTCGATGATTAGGTGTTGAAATGGGACCAAAGACCTGCAAACATTTGTCATTACGATGTGGTACTAGCTGCTGATTGCCTGTTTTTTGATGAAGCTCGTGACGATTTGGTGCATACTATTGCAGCATCATTATCATTTGGTGGAGTTGCATTGGTAGCAGCACCAAAACGAGGGACTACTTTGTACGAGTTCATAAACATGGCACAGCAAGAGGGTTTGATATGCACTGTACAACAAAACTACAACACTCTGGTATGGGAACGTCACTCTAAGCAGGTTCTCTACAATCCATCATATGATGCCGATTCGCATTATCCTTTGTTGATAAGTATTACCAAAGCGACCAAAATTATTGATTGCCAATTTCAATAAAATAATTAAGAAAAAGTTATTTACATCGGTTAAAACTAAAATATTGGATCTGAAAATCCAAAATTGATAGTATATAAATACTTGACTTGACCATATTAAAAAAAAATCATATTAATGATCAACTTCTGGTAGTCAATATTTTTTAATTGATTTCTTTAATGGCAGATCCATATGAGGGTACAATTAGATCAATCATCCTCCCACTGTAGTGAAAAAATAAGTTTTAAGTTTAATTGTTTCATATTCTAGTAAAACATTATTGTTACAAACCTTACATTTAGAAATAAATTAAAAAAATTCTAATACAAAATATAATATAAAGTACCTATTATATTTTTCATCATCAACATCCCTCATACACAAACAGTATGATAATTTCTAAATTTTTGTTAAATAACTATAAAGTCTCCACTTCCATTTTCTGGAATTGGATCCACCTATGGATTTTTTTTGTATCTATAATTCAATAGTTCCATTTCAGTATTTATTTATAGATTTTATTATTATTATATTGTAATATTATTCCTATAAAGTATTACCTAACCTGGCTACCTATACAAAATGCAATATACCTTATTAACTTTAAATTTCTAAAAAAATTGTTGCAGGTATTTTATGTGTTGGTTATGAATTAAATTGAATAGGTCCCATCCTAAACATGAATGTTAATATTAAATAGAGTTCCTAGAGTTTACTGACAAAATTGTTTAAACAGGGTGTTAGTTTATTCAAATTTTTTACTAAAACAAATCAAATTATATTTAAAATATTTGTTATTCTTAAAGTTGCCAATAATTGAAATTTAATTTCATACTTCGTTATGAATTATTTTTAAAGTATTTATCTCCATTGTTCCTCTATTATAGTTTCTTGAATTATACCTATTGCATTATATATTTTTTAAATAATTATTATTACTTAGTTTAGTTTTATTTGCATATAATAAAGAATTACAACCATGATAAAAAATATTTATAAATAACATAAGTAGGTATTTTAAATTTACACAAATTTCTTTTACATTTATTCCTGCCTGTTTATTGACACTTAATTGCAATTTAAATAATATTTTTTGTTACAATTAGAGCAAGGAACTTTCCTTAATTTGATAGGATTTTCTTTGTTTTAAATAAATTCTAATTTATTAGTTTTCAATAATTTTTCATTGAAAGGTTGATATTATGTAGTATATTGTATTGGTATTTATCTTGTAACTACCTACCGCAACACCATTTGTGCTGAGATCAAAACATAGTTGTACTCCATGTGAATTTTTAATTTAATAAAAAAATTAAAATTACTTTTGTTTGTCAAGAATAAGACTGATAAGTAAATAAATTCAATGGGAGAATAGATTCATACAATTTTATTTAATATGTCTATTAAATTAAATATGAAATTAAAGCATCTGATGTAACATTTATGTTAGATTGTTTAATTGCAAGAAGAATGGTTTCAGTCAGTTAATGCATTAAAATAAAATATATTAGAAGCTTTCTAAAACGACATAAAAATAGTATATATTTAAGAAAAAAAAATTCCAATAACATTTAACAATGGTCAATATATTTTCAATAATAATAAAAAGTTAGTTATAATTAAATAACCTTTCAATTTATTGATATATATATATTGTGCATAACTTGCAATAAATTTCAGTAAGTAGTCTACAAAGGTTAGTACCATAGTATTAAAAAAATATTTTTAAATTTTTCACATTATACCTACACTATTAATTATACTTAAATTTATGTTCCTATTTTTAATGTTTTTTTTCCTGCTTTATAATCGTAGACTGTGTGTACTAAATATTGTAAACAACTTTTAAATCTCTTAACATAGGTAAAATTCCTTTAAATAAAACTTTATTATTATAGTAATTATAAACACCAATACATTTAACATATTGAATTTAATCATATACTATAATATGGGTATATTATACATTTATAAAATATATATTAATATAATGCTACTGCTATTATAAAACCTAGGGTCCAATCTAGAAATAATTATAACTTGATATACGTTTTAATATATTAATATTGTGTTCTTTAGCTTTATATAAAATATTTAATAGGTAGATATATATATATATATATTGTATATTTATATTATTGTTATAAATAATTTTAAAAGACAATTATTTTTTACACTGTTACCGTTTAATACATTTATTTAACATTTCTAGTCTTGTTTAGTCATTATTCATATCGATTTAGTATTACTTTTCAAAATAGAAGTGATTTATTTATTAGATATTTTATTACTAATGCGTTTGTAGCAGTTAATTTATTATAAATATGTGATAATTAAAGAAAACAGTCTATTGTATCTACTTGGTAAATTTGTTCAATAATACCTATACTCAATAAATATCATGATGCTCATGTATTATTGGTATTATTTGTATTACTCAACTCATATTTTGCATATTTTTATTTTAATGCAATATGGATAATGGATATTCATTCCAATTACTTTTCCATGTTACTCAATACTATATTAATACATGTAATTTTATAACTATATTATATTAATAGGATGTTTAAAATGTAATTTATTTAGATTTTAGATTTAAAAAATAAACACAAATACACAATGTTATAGTTTCTGTTATTATTAGCGATTTTGGATTATTTTTAGGGCATATAATATAACACAAGTAGTTAATAAGAAAATCATGGTTACAGTTTTATTTAAAATAAATATCAATAATATTCAAAAAAAAAAAAAAAAAAATGCGCTAGTAATCTGCCAATTTATGTCGATCTCGACCAATGATTGACAACAGACCATGGGATTGCTGTATGCATAGCGAATTTCAATGTACGAGTGTTATATTCAGTTACTATTTTGACATGAGTGTAATATTAATCAAAGGAAAAATATCTCCAATCGGCTTTAGTTATTCGCTGTCACGCGTTTGTGTTTAATAACCCATTGCCAAGGACTAAAATGTACCTACTGTATGTCTAAAGATTACAGATATACGGTACTACCTATACATAATATATAGTGTCTCCGTCCGTAATGTCAGACTATAATATACTTGACCCATTGAAGAGTCTCTTTATAGGTAGTTTTAAGTTTATATCCGACCGCAAAAATCTTCAGGCCACCCATTATTGTAAATGCTATTATACATATTTTGTTTTCAATTCAAAGTCGCTGAAACATTAAATATATTTTAACGTGAGTTACAAACTTATAAATGATAATATAAAATTTTTTTTTAATTATTTAATTTAGCATTTAAGTATAATAAGATATACATACGTTTTTTATAAGACAAAAAAAAACCACCCATACATGTTTATGCATAATACTGTATTTTATATTATATTACAATATCCTAGTGGTGCAATCAGGAATTTTTTAATGTGGATGGGGGAGGGAAGAGAATTTAATGTATTACCATGCAATTTTTTTTTATTAACATGCATTGAAATATCATAATATAAATTATAATAATAAATATTAATTATTATTAATAATTTACGTTGATAAAAAAATAATAAGGTACTATGCTTAAAGTTCACCACTTCTGTGTGCTACTCCTTTTTTGTATACATATTGAGTGAGATTTACATGTAAAAGAAGGCAAAGTACAACCAGTGTTAACATTTTGAAAGGAGTGGGCTAGAGGTAGTTTTAAAAAAAAATTAATGTAATAAATTTAATTATATCATTATATCATTATATTTATTATTATATTATTATTATTTTTTAAGTTAAAATTTTATACAATTAACTTTCCAGTAAGCCATCAACTATACTAAGTCTAACTATAGGTACGTAGTTTATGTTATATGTAAATTGCCTTGTTCATTTCAGTGAAAAATCATTGAAAATTGATTATATTTTAAATTCTGAGCGTAGCAATTAATGTATGATTAATCAATCGTATGTACCATAGTATGTAGAAGAAATGCTTCGATCTTCAATTTCGAGAGCGTTTTTTAATATAAAATTGAAACCAGATTTAAGAGGTTAAAATTGAAAATTCCCAGTACCTATTTTTCAAAATAATCGAGGAAAACTAAAAAATATAAAGGAAAAACGGGAACTTTTAGGTAAAACCAGTTATAGAAAAAGTTGAATTAGTTTTATTGGTGTAATTCAAAAACGAATAACCGTAATTATAGGTACCTAGGTACTTGATATTTTCACCAAATGATTATATTAGCATTTTCTATACATGATATCGTCGGCTTAAAGCAAGAAATCACTAACGGTAAGTACAGTAATATTTGGTAAATATGTTTTTAGTTTTAAAAATCGTATTTAACACCGTTAGTAAATTTTTAAAAATTAAAAAAAAACAGGTTTTAACTAATAATTTGATGTTTAGTGCTCTTACACAAATTATAGATATCAAGTTTATAACCAAGATGGTGTAAAAAAAAAAATTGAAATTTCGATGTTAATGAGTTTTTGCTTTAAGCCGACGATACATTTTTGAAAATATTTTGACGCTTTATAGGTTTTTTTCTATAAATATTGATAATAAAATTTCGCTCGATCAAAAAGTTTGAAAATTTAATACAAGGTTCCTCATAAGTTATTTTAAATCTATTTAAAAATATTAAACATAAATATGAACTATTTCTTTAATTATCATTTGAAGTTCAAATATTGACAAATTTAGTCAAAATCTTGAAAATTTTGCTAGTTTTTTTGTAGTTAAATATATTAAATGTTCAATTTTTATAGTTATTATAAGGCTTGACAATTTAATACAAAGTTCCTCATATTATGTAACTTATACTTGAACCAAAATGGATAAAATTCCATATCTATTTTAACAAATAATAACAATTTTAGTTATTTTCTTGTAATTCAAATATATTTTGCCTAAGGGATTTGAAATTTTTACGCATATTATCATATTTTATATAGATATACAATAACATTTTTAAAACATTTAGATAATTGTGCTATTGCCTATTTATAGTTTAAACCGTATTTTTAATAATAACATTGAATATTATAATAATAACAATATATTTATAAGTAGCTGTCAGACAATTTCCACTCTCCGCTTAGAATCATTTTTCATATGCAATGTTTTATTATTGAATTCAAACTTAACACGTCCATTACAGTGACCTATTCAATAACGAGTTACACTCGATTCAAAATGTACAGCAGAGCGGTTATCTACATTCCCCTTTTTATAATTTATGTGTTTATAAATATTTTTAAAATTACCTAAAAATACAAAATATTTAGTTAGTGAATCCACTTTTATTGTAATAACTAATATAAAACATTAAAATCTACTCGATTGTAATAATTTGTCATTTTCAATTTCTAAATAGTAACCAACTACAATTATTATAAAGTATATATATAGATAGATAGATAGATAGATAGTATTTAGTAATTTTTCCATGATTTACTCATAAAGAAAAAAAACATTTATATACATCATAATGTAGTAACATTATTGTAGACGTATAGTGTATAATATATATTTAGTGTAACATTTTGTCATCGTATGTGTCGGCGTTACGTCGTCAGCTATAGGACTAAGCCGAAGTACACGGGATGCTGCAGGCTATAAATATTAATTGCTATAATAAATATTATAGTTAAAAAGGCCCTACGTCCGCGGTCGGTGGTTAAAGATCGGAAGATATAATTTTTTTTTTTATTTGTTAATTAATTTATTTTTTATGATTTTTGGCATCGTTGAGACTGTTGAGAGAAATAGAAACCATTGCGGACATCCGTTTTATCGGGCACTTTTTAACGGTTTAATCTTTTTACTTTTAGTTTAATTATATAAGTACTCGAATTTTTATAGTACATTCTTCTTAGAACTATTCTAATAATTATTACCGTAGTTGTGCGGATACCTTTTATGATAGTGAGTACTAGGTATCTATCTAATATTATGGCATATTATGTCATGTGACCTATACAAAAGATTTTTTTTCATTTGTTTATGCTTATTATTTTCATTTTATATAGTCTGGACGCGTGTTTAATGTTCTATTAATATTATGTGCCTAAACGGCTTTTCTTATTTTCTTTTTGGAACGGTCACAAAATGGTTAGTCACGGAGATTGCCAATGGCCGCATATTAGACTAGATTCCTTATTTAGATCATCGGCGGTGCCCCCACAGGCTAAATGCCCTCTATTAGCAACGACGTCCGCCAAAACGTATGTATCGATTGCTCGCCAGCTGCCGGATCGTTAATTTTAGTCGAACGCGTATCCCTTCTTCCCCACCTCCACAACAGTATAGTATTATTGTCAATTGTCATGGCAATTTTAATATAACAGGTACCTATACTAATAAGTATTCATCTATGCACCATATGCATTATGCTTATAATGGTACCCTATAGATACTCTCATGCCTTTGTCATACTAACGTCTATATACTTTCTGTACATATAATATGCACATGTACACGTGCAACCACCCTTCATTACAGGGTAGGTTTTTTTTATACATTTTTTTTGTCCAAAAACGTCGTTTTGATAAGCTTACCGGTGGAAAAAATTATTTTTTTTATAATGTTACTTTTAACGTAACCTTTTTCATATTCTTCATTTTGTCAAGCACAAAATAAACATTCGTGTTTTGTGCAATAAAAATGATATCATTTATAATATACGTTAAATTGTTTTTGTAAAAACTAATATAATATATATTATATGTATATATAGATTCACATATTGGGGGAGAGGGAGGGGATCAACAAAGATTCACTATTTTCAAGTCGGAATAATGGTCACTACACTAAAACTGCATGCCTTTAAATTTTGTTGAAAATCTTCAGAAGACTATCTATATTTATGTATAATAAAATTATAGTATTAAATATATTATTATAGTATTTTACATAACTAGATATATTGATCATTGATCAACAAACAAATACAATTCATCAATCCTACAGCGTTATATTACCACTCTTTATATTTGTTTAGAGCCTGACGTACTTCGTATCTCGTATGTTGCAATGTAGCGTGTATGCATCGCAGACATTTTTCCCCGGAGCAATTTCCACCCCGACTGTTTTCAGTATAGTAGGATATTATCTCCCCCTCCCACGATATATTTTTGATGTGGACATTCCCCCCCCATTTTTTTAAAGTTTACTATTTAATAATATTATGTTATTATTTAATATGAAATTATTTTTTTGCCTATTATCTAATATTTGCAAATATTTTGATAAATATAATAAATTATAGATGTATATTTTTGATCAACTGATCTACATGAAATAATAAAATAATTTTAACAGTTTTAACAAATAAATAAATAAATAAATACGAACAAAGGCTAACAATATGTGTTTAGAAATAACAAAAGAATCACAAATCAAAGATTTTTACAAAATTTATCATTTTTATGTCTAAAGTTTTAGCCATTTTTATTAATTATTAATTATATTTTATCTAGACCATATTTTATCTTTAATATATAATCTTATTTTTTTAAATTAGGTATTTTAATTGTAATTTTGTATTGTTTCAAGTTATAAAGTTCAATTAATCAAAAATATATACATCTATGATTTATTATATTTATATAAAAAAAAGAATAGGTATGTATTTTATGTATTTTAAAAAAATAATATCGTATTAAATAATAAATAGTATAATATTATTAAATAGTAAACTTTAAAAAAATGGGGTGGAAAATGTCCACATCAAAAATATATCGGGGAGAAAATGACCTACTACACCGAAAACAGTTTGAGGGAAATGTCCATTTACCAACGTGTATACCTTTAAGTAGGTATGTATACAGCGCGGACTTCCATATTTTAAGTAGTTAGAATACTTACCTTTTACAAACATTGTACCTATTTAAAAAAAAAAAAAACCTATCGCACTGTTTAGAATCCAATGCATTATATTAATAATATGATTTGCATGATATTAGAATATATATTAAAATTATTGAAAATAAAAAGGTGCATAAGTGGAAACCGTTCTGCTGTACACTAGGTATCGTGGGGTCAGGTTAGGTCTGTAATAGACTTGTTAAATTTGAATTGAATGATATAAAATCATTGTATAACAAAAATGATTATGAGGGAAGACGCTCCGTCAGCCTATATATTTGACTAAGTATGTGCTATGATATTATTGCTATTAAATAATCGATTTTACTATTAGTAAAACAATAGGTTGAACTAATTTTTGACAAAAACATTTCATTTGATATAATTTAAAAGTTTCAAGTAGGTACGCACGAATAATATTTTTAAGCTACAAAAAATAACTAAAATCGTTATTCTCCGTTTAAATATCTAATTTCATCTAAAATTGAACTTAAAATACTTTTTTAAAAAAAACTGTGATTATATGATTTTTAGGTTTTTTGTTGTATTATGAAATACTGAATTATTCCATTTAATTCAATTTTCAAGAATTTTGAATCAACAAAAATGTTCTTAAAATTTTCTTATAGAAAAAAAAAAATTAAAAATTACTTATGCCTAAGCTTAAAAATAGTCAAAATATTTGTCATGTATGGAAAATTGTTGTATGAACTTTTGTAGGTAATTTAAAGTATTAACAATTATTATAATTTTTTAGTTACATCAAAAAAATAAGAGTAGATTTTGCAGATAACTGATTTTGCTTAAAAATCTCTGTTTTTCCCGACGCTTTTAATAACAGGAATTTTTTACTTTTGACCCCCCCCCTCCTCCCACAATTATCAATTAGGTTCACTTTTCTGTCAGTAAAGATGCTGATGTAAAAAAACGAAGTATTTTTACTGCCTTAAAAGGTGACGACAGACATAAAAAACATAATTTTAAAACAATCGCTCCACTCATAATCTAAAATATTAAATCTACTTGATTATCTTTACTCAATGAGAGATTAAATTAAATTTACCGTTTGGGACAACTGTCTCCTTTGCCTCCCCCCCCCCATAATAGTCACTGGTTGTGGCACATATATTTGTACATTATAATAAAGACACGCGGTTAAAGTCATTGTAAAATAATATTTTATAATTAATATTATATTATGTTAAACTATACTGCCGTATATAAGTTTAGTATATACCTAATCAAATAATTTGTATGGATTTTTTGTCGAAACACGCAATAGAACTACCTATCAATTACCATCAATTGTTCCTACGTACGAAATATGTTATTTATATGATACGTTACTACAGTAGTTATAGCCTTATAGGTACATCATTGTATATAAAATACAATACACAGCGAAAACTACGTGCGTGTCAGTAATAAGTAATAACCGGGAATCGGGATAAAAGTGTTCGTTGTGGACCACGACGACGACAAATCATCTAGTTCATTACCTACTGAATATAATACGCTTATTCGTATCGTCGCATTCAGATGTTATAATAGCACCCTACAAACAATACCTGTATGATATATTTTTTGCAATCATGAAACCTATATCTATATATACCAATTGCCTATATACATTATTACATCAGTAAATTATTAGTTATTAATTTATTACTTATTACAAGATTGATGGATGCATTGCTTACGCCGTATAGGTAGGTACACAATGTAAATAAAGAACGAAATCTTTTTTGCCATTCGTATATTATTATATTTGGGGTGTATGTGTATGATACCTATATTATCGTATACTGCTGCAGACGAACGGTATCTTTGTAAAACACTCCATACACACATTCGTAATAATCTTCACGCGGAAAATCACACCCGTTTCGAAAATTGAGGCAATTACCATATTGTATCTCTATTATTTTATTATACCCACCTACACCTGTAGGTACCTTTCGTAATGTAATCTTACTTTAATACTGGAATACTGGAACAGGTAAATTATATATTATATAATACTTAGTCTTAATAGTTAATACCCATTATAGTGTTATACCTACCTTGGTACTTTTTATTATTAGTAGTCGGTGCACTAACAATTCAGACATTCCGTATATTTTAGTTTACGGTGGCAACTGTCGACAATTATATTATGTGACTTAAATTACACCAGCTGAATTTTCAGCAAATTATTCTTTATTTTTAAATAATTGAATTACGCAACGTACAATAAAATAATGAAACATATGAATAGTTTGATAATAGTATTAGTAGCCAGTAGTTAGGTACTTATGTGTATATTTCAATATTTGTATGTTCAATATTTGCGTAATATATTATTCTACAGTAACTAACGGTTGCTATTTTTTAATTATTGGCAACACAATTCATTATATAAATAATAATTATTAGAGTTGGGAATGTATACAATATATAAATAAATTGAATAAATTGCGTATTTTACGAAGGTATAAAACAAATGACAGAATGTGTCATAAGTGAGAAAATTACATACCTACTAACGTTATTTATCATATTATACTTGTTTAAAGTCAAAATAGAAATTTGTTTTGTTTACGTTAATATGAAGAAACTTTCGGCTGCTGTCGAAAGATTTTTAAAGATGGTTGATTAGAGGATTTGTATATAAAATGAGTTTGAAATAAAATTGGCTATATTAAATTATGGTGACACCGTCCATTACTCTTGAAATAAATACGTCATCTTAGAGTTTTAGCTTTAAATGGTTGTTTTAAAGTATTTACATGTTCTTAAGCTTATCATGCATTATGTAAATATATGATATTTATTACTTCCCTTTAAGCAACTTTGTATTATAGACTATTGTTAGTTATATTTATAATTTAAAACGTCAGTGCTACAGCCTTACTGACTATATCTGATCTTAAAATCTTAAGGAAAAACTGAATGACTACTGATGAATGATAAATAATATATATATATTATTATGTGGTCAAATTTAAATTATATATATTTTTATTTGGAAAATAATAAAATCAATTATGTATACATTAATACATGAGTTTAAACTTAGTTATTACTTATATTAGGTAATTACTAATTAGTAGATATTGGTATTACATAATATATTACTATTGAAGAACAAGTTAAAAATATGGAAATATATATAGGTGCATCCAATTTCTACCAATCTCAACCTGATTTACCTAATAATATAAAATTTAACTTATAGCTACTGTCAACTGTTTTTATATTTTTTTTAATAATATAATAAATTGACTAATTACAAATTAGTATCTACATCATAATATAAATAGTAAATTCCTTACAATTACGACAAGTCTTAGTCTGTTATTGTATTTTAAATGTGGTGTTTTCAAGAAAATTCAAGAGTAGTTGAGCAGTTCAAATAAAATGTTAACTATAAATATCATTAAAATATAAAAAAGAAGCATAGGTTTAAAATTATGATGTAAAGTAATAAATTGATCTATATATTAAAAAGCAGAACTATTTCTCAATACGTTTAATTATACCTAGTTGTGTCTTGAAATGTTAACGATATTTTTAATTTTTAAAACACGAAAGCAGCCAATTGCAGTATTTGAACTATATAATCTGAAAATAGTGTCAAACCGTGATTATGTGTAATAAAATATAATGTGTAAAAATAAATTTAAAATGTATCAGATTTTACGACGTGCTATTGATGAAAGCATATTTTTCTGTAGGACAGAGTTTTGGAAATCTACTGGCAAGAAATTTTGCGACTTTTGCAAATGTTGGATTGCAGATAACAAACCTGTGAGTACATATACCATTTACAATGTTTATAATATTAACCATTATTTAATGTGCTTAATCCATATCAATATGGATTGTAAGTTATGGTGCCTACCAAAAATAATCCAGGGTTACTAAATTATTAACACTAACAAAGTTATATAAAATAATAAATAATATTAGTTATTTATTATATAAATAATATGTAGATATATTAAACATTTTTGAATTGTGACTTGTGAATCAACTTTTGTGGTATTTGTACTCACTATCACTATTCTCTATCCACCATTAGGAATTATATAATATTATAACATCTTGATATATTAATGTAAATAATTTTCGGTTTAACAGAGTATTCAGTTTCACGAAAATGGTAAACGGCACCAAAGCAGCGTGGCCAAACGGTTGGTGGACATTAAAAAAAATAGTGCCATCGAACGGAAAGAAGAACAAAAAATGGAAATGGACATGAAACGGATGGAACAGGTATTTATAAATATATAATTATCAATTAACCTAAATTACAACCCTTATTATATTTTACATGGCATATTCTACGTTTGTATTATACGGAGTAATTTACATTTATAAAATGGTTGTGACATTTACCTATAAGTAGTAAAAAAAATTAACAACTACGCTACTAAAATGATCATTGTGAGATCATGTTAATACAAAATCGTCTTATACAATATTACATATTGTACTCATTAATTTTTTTTTTTTATACACAACTTCATTATGAAACTATTTTTTCTTATTAACGGGATATATCTATAGGAGTAGTTATAATGCGCCGTGTTTGTTCAACAATTTTTAAATATTTTTTTTTGCACTTAAAATGTTATTACAAATGCAGAACGCAATGAAAGCGTATTACAACGACATACAGAACAATCCCGATTATTCGTCACAAGTACTGATAAAAGAGAAGGGTTTATCCATACGTCCTACGCCTTACATAATGGCTCCGCAGCCGCCAGGACCACACGTAAACATCAGCTATTCAAAAAACAATATGCCCGTGTCCATCAAGCCGGTGGCAGCTCCCAAACCGGAGTTCGTCTGGCACCAGTCCAGGACCGACGATAATCCCGACCTGATGTACTACTGGAACACCGTGACCGGAGGTTGGTGCTACAAGTTTGATAGGGTGTCTCGTAGTGTTTGTCTTTTTTCTCCATACATAATAAGTACACTATAATTCTAAAGTCCTACCTTCTTATTTTATTACCTTTCTACCTACTACAATGTCCTACTTTCTCCAAGAGCCTAGGTTATACAATTTAAAAATACCATTAGAACACCGCATAATTCGCAAAACGTTTTATAATATTTACATTTTAGATTTTTACACGAGAAAGACGAAAACATATATTAATTTCAAATATTGTATAATAAGTAAATCAAAAATATTAGTCAATGATTATTTACCAAAACCATACATAAAAAATAACTTTTAAGACACATTTTGATATAGAACAGAGTAGGTATACCGTATACACGACGAGACACTATATGTAAAAGATGATTTATTTACCTTGTTTACTCAACCTCTTTTTATTCTTAAATTATATGCATGTATTCCAATTCTGAGTTATCTTGTATAAAATAGTTTATACAAGGTTTAGGTTAAGATTATTTATTAATTTATTTCAATAGTATATCGACGTTTGTATTCTAGAGTCAGTTTGGGAACCACCGGCAGAGGGTTTCTTGAGCGTGGTAGAACAGGAAGCGGAGGAAAGCGGTAAGAAAAAGGATAGTAAGGGCAAGGAGAAGGCAGCGACCAAAAAGAAAATACCTGCCGCCGGGTCGAAAGCCAAACGGAAAAAGACTGCAGACAAGAAAACTGGTGACGAAGTTGATGATGATGATGACGGTGACGATGACGCTGCGGGAGATCCTCCTCAGCCTCCGGTGCGCGGTGAATTTGAACCTTTCATGGCTGAAACAACGTGCATAGGATCGTGGAAAACTGTGGAAAAGATGTGAGTCTGCAGAGAACTATAATTTGTCTAGATTGGCGTTCGAATTGTTATTTGTTTTTTTTTTTCGTTTGATACAATTTATACGCGATTTGATTATTTACTCGTATATATTATTATATCTAATCGAATTTCGAACGCGCTGCTCCACGGTCCACTTTTTTTAACGATATAAATGTCATTGTTATTATATATATATACGACCTTCGCCCGTTTTATATATTATACGGATTAGCACGTACGCAGCTTGGAAACAAAGCTATTTTTCATTGTTTGGGGTAAGCCATTTTGGCAGACGAAAAACGCTATTAGTTTAAATCATTTAACAGATATTATATATATAATATATTTACAATTTACGTTCCAAATAATCGACCGAAAAAGTTTAACAACCAAATCGAAACATGTCTTGGGTTTCATAATACATGTTATAATTATAATTTATATTTACATTTACGTCGTATTTTATCTATACTAATATTATAAATAGGAAAGATTTGATTGTTTGTATTGAATAGGCTCCGAAACTACTGAACCGATTTAAATGAAATTTGGTACATAGATAGTTTAAACACTGAGAAAAAACATAGGCTACTTTTTAATACTGAAAAAGGGCTGTAAGGGGTCGAAATAGGGGATGCTATATATTATAACGCCGTACCTGCACGGCGTTTAATAAAAAATAATCTTTAATTTAATTGTAGCGACCATTATTACTGGCACAGCAGCTGGTCAGCTAGCTCATATTCCGAAGATACCGATGATCCCAACTGATCAGCCAATCCCGTTTAAACGGCTTCAATTTCCGGTGAAAATATCTTTCGCATTGACTATTAACAAGTCCCAAGGTCAAACCTTCGAATTAATAGGGATCGACCTACGAAAAGAATGTTTTACTCGTGGCCAACTGTATGTGGGCCTATCACGAGTTTGATCTGCTGATAAGCAATTTATTTTGCTGCCACAAAATAAACAACATCAAACATCGTTTACAGAGAAGCTCTAGCTCAATAAATTTAATGTTTACTTATTTTCAATATGATTTAATGATATATATATATATATGATATATGATTCAAATTCTACGCAAACGAAGTTACGGGCGGATGATACTATAATTAATATGGCAAAACAACGTTTGACGGGTCAGCTAGTTACATATAATTTAGTACATAATATTATATGCAATTCATATAGAAAGTGAAACTCCAATCAATCTTATAACGGTGGTTCTGCATTAAAATTTACCAGTCATTTTTTTTTCAAATTAAGTTGACCATGATTATATTATAGATTTAAATCCCTAAAAATGAGCAAAATTGCCTCTTTAAAAAATAACTTATTTAAAAACTCAAACAAGAATATTTCTTAGAGCTAAAATAGTAGTATATAAATATAATTAAATGCGGGTAGGTACCTATCTATTTTTTATTATCATTATATTGAGTCATACCTAGTCAATTTTTCTATTAAAAAATGTATTATATTATAATTTAAACTTTTAAGTTTTCGGATCACACATATATTTTCAAAACAAGCAAATATTTTATTACCTATGTTTTCTAATTTTTTTTTTTTAATGACAACTTATTTTTAAGTTGTGTAAAGTGGGGAAAATATTCTGTAAAATAAGGTTACACTACTACGCTCATCCAAACTTAATATAACTTAGAACATAAACATAAAGCAATATTTTTTCATACTGAATACAATTAAAATTGGATACATTTTCATATTAAATATTTTGAAATGTTAGCAGAATTGAAAAAAAAACGAAAGAAGTTTAAACAATTATACCAGAAAAAAATTAATTTTATTATAATGTACTACTGTTTTTAACATTGTATAAAATGTTTATTATCTTTATATTATTTTTACAGTCTTAAACGTTTAATACATTTTTATGCTAATGTAAGTACAAATGAAAAGATCCATTAACAGCGATATGAATTTATATGAAACAGTAATTCTCTAGTTGCACATGGAAAAATATATACTTATTGTTCTATTTATAACAGAGCATCTATCTTAAATACTAAAGGTTTTTTTTTTAATCGAAGTATTATTTTTAATAATAAACAAAAAAAGTTTATTTTGATTGATTCGGAATTATTTTCTTGGTTTTTGAAACATTAACTTAAATGTTCATTGAAGCAAACTAATACCTATAGTAAGAAGGCTTCGGTCGAATAAACACACAAGTTAAAATTCATCACCAAATATTTCGTGTGATGACACGTAAATACTTACATTTGTCACTTTAATAAAGAAAAAATATGGTATTAATATTTATGGTTGATTTGGTTTATAAACAACCCGATATCTCATCACTTATTTTGCATAATATAACGTCAAAATATAAAAACTGTATAGTTATAGTAGAATTGTAAATTTAGTTTTTCTCATCGGTATTTGTATTATATACAACATGCACAGTTTTGAATAAGTAAAATTTACGATTTAAAATTTAGTTATATTTTATAACTAAATATTTTTAGTTATAATATTATAACTAAATATAATATATATAATAATATAAATATAAGTATTAAATATTTTATATTTATAAAATGAACTTTATGATTTTGTGTTTACATATTACCATGTTGGTAAAACTCGTATTTCGTATAAGGTTTATGAAAAAGTAAAATTTATTTCGTTAATCAGAGTTACTTTATATGTTTTTATAATTTGTAACAATAATATATTAAACAATTATTTGAGGACAACTATAATCATACTATCTAAACATAATATGCCGCGATAAATAGCTAATATTGTATATAATATAAATTGCAACAATTTTATTATGAGTATAATAATAACGAAAATAGTATTATTATTATGGAATTTCATATTTTTTATTCCCACTTGAACAAGCAAGTTTGTTTATATTTATTTCAAAGTTTTTCTGTTAACATATATGTAAACTCCACCAAGTAGGGATTTTATTTGAATAACGTTTTTAATGTGAACCAAATATATTTTACTTTGTACTTCTTGTGCAAATGGTTTCCTAATAAAAATTAAAAATTAAGAATATTTGGTTCCTTGATTTTTTTATATATAATATTATTTGTATTTAATTCTACTGCATGCTTTTTTCCCTTTAAATTTAATGGAAATTGTAGTACAAATTATAACCATTATTTTGCTATTAATATAATACTCGTATGAATTTTTTTTCAGTCAGCAGCAGCCAGTGATTGATCTTCAGTTACCAGTACAAGAATTCGTGGCGATTAAGATGCCGAGTGTCAAAGAAAAAGAACACACGTTTAAGGAAAAGATAGTTGGGAGTGTGAGCGCTTTGACGAAAAATGAATCGACTGAATTAATTTCATTCAAGAAGTCCAAGTTTAAAAAATCTAATTGTAGAAAACGTTTGGATGATGACTGAGGGACGGCCTAATTTTAATTAAAAAAAACGACCAACTCATCGTCAAACCTCCGAAGTTGCTCTGTGGACATGCATTTATTATTTACTATATTAGTGTTTAAGAATAATACACATTTTCAAAATTTAAAATGTGTGTATTATATTTTATGAACCTATCCTGGAAAATTGCAGGTTAGACTGGAAAGTTTCGAAACCATATTACTTAAATAATAATATTATCATATATAATATTTTGTTATTGATTATTTTTTGGTCATTTATAACGACACGAATGGCAAGATGTGCACGTGTCCTGCCCAATATAAACTCGAGGTGTCATTTCAGTTTTTTTTTTTATTGTTGGTGCCAATATTTTTGTAAGACATTTAAAATCATTGCCACTCTACAATCATAAGCATCCATTATGTGGGAGAGAGAGTCAAGGATACCTCTTCTGTAGAATTTCAAAAACTAGAATATTTGTGTAATTATTTAATATAATGTCAATTAGGTTTAGGTATATATCATAATAGAAATATCACTATTGTTACTAATTATGTGTACTTTAATAATGTATTTATATTTGTATTTGTTATGTGGTTCTCAATTGTATACACTTAAAATTTAATAAATAATTATAAAAACAAAAAAAGATAAAAGATATATGCATTTGATTATAAAAACTGAAACCACTACAATATTGACGCCTGTATAATTTATTATTATACAAATAAACGATTTCATCGGCGCTTATTTTGTTTTTGATGGGCTAATAAGGCTTTTAAAGAAAGTTCAAGCGAATACACATCCTGTACCCAAATGACGCCCCTAAATTAATATAAATGCCTTCCAAAGATTATTTGAAATATAGGAAATAATTTTTTTTTGTGGTGGTGGACGGATGTGAAAAGAAAATTTGTTTTGAAGACCTATACATTGATTATATTTGATTGCAACTTTTATTACGTGTTTGTTTTACATTTTGTATTTTTTTTTTTTTTTACAGAATTTCAAAAGTTTTTCCAAAATAATATGACATGTCTTTGATTAACGTAAAATAGTTCAAATAACTTGTACTTCAAACATATTGATTTAGAATTTTTCAGCCGTTCAAAACAAATCCTATTGAATTGTTTACTGCTCTATAATCCTTGCAGCCCTAATAAATTACGCATGTACGCGTCGCAGTTTTTCGAATGCGTTCGTTTGTGGCCAAGTCCGAATTCATTAATTTCGACGCTCATGATTGATAATGATTTATGTATAATTTCAAATATGACAATAACAATATTATGATCGTCACGACTCGGGTGATGCGTGTATATTATGAGAAACACGTTCTGAAGGGTGTAAGAGAATCAAGATTTTTATTCTCGACATTTTAAATCTATGTTTTTCTAGAAATGTATAAATTTATAATTTTCTTCACTCTTATATTTATTAGGTAAACCATCATTAACTTTAGGTTTTCAAATGGCAACTTATACTAAAAATTTCATAAACTAATAAGACTATTTTTTAATTGAATTATCACGTCAAATTTTCATTTTTCGTTAATCCGTTGACGAGATATTGCTCCTCAAAGCTAAGTGTTATTGGTGGGAGGGGGGTGTTTGTGTATAAATGTATTATACATAATCAGTGCTTCAGCAATCATGACTAATAATTCCTCAGGGTAAAATATTTAAGATATTACACTTTCGAAAAGTATGTACAGTATGCTTAAGTTTGTACCCCTAAATGTATTGTATAATGCCCATTTGGCAGGGTGTAGCTTAATTTGCACTACTGCAGGTGATCCCGGCACTGGTAATAATAAAACTTATCGTTTATAAAGACCAGAAGTTACAAGTAATAAATTTGATATCAATCGACCCAAATGTCGATAATTTGATAGGTAGTTGACTAGTAGCCCAGTATCTACTATCTACTGCCTATTATGTACAATAACTTATTGTATAATACATTGATAAAAATTAATGATAATACCATAAACATAGGTATCTACTTATAAACACAATTTGTACATCGTCTCCCTATGGCCTTTAAGACATCTATTTTATTCATATTATTGAAATAATAACGATTTTTTTTTATAACTATTCAATATTCATAATTCATATGTAATATGATTTATGGGTATTACAATATATTAATACAAAACTGATAGACCATTTGAATACTTGAGCTTATCATACTGGAATGAACATGAACATAATATTTTGTATTAATATCGATGTAGAATCACAAATAGATAACAATATTAAGGTCCTCTGCCAGAATAAGAGACATTGATGAAAACTGTATTTCTATTTTTCCCCATTTGGATACAAATTTGAATACAAATTGTACATCAAATATTTAAATTCTAAATATAAATTTTTAGCTTAAAACAGGATTCGAAAAAAAAATCAAAATTATGAATTTGATGATTACACATTAGTAACATTTAGAACGAGGTATAGAAAAAGGTGGATTAAATCTGGATTCAAAAGAGGGTCCCTGTGTGGTAAGATCTGTAAGACAGGAGATAACATTATTCAAGATTTTATATATTAAACTGACATATACTAATCGTTTATATAGTTTTCAGTGACTTTAAACTCAAAAAGTTAACAATTTCATCAGTATTATGATAAGGATATTTAATTTTATGAGCATAAGAACGTAAAAAATTGTTTTGGATCTTTTCTAATATATTAATTAAACCTGATTAATTAGGATTCCATAATACCGATTGAAAAAAAATATTTAAAAACTATTGAACAACTCGACATATTATAGCTACTCCTATAGTTACAACCCGTTAATTAGGAAAAATCGAGTTTTATGTAACAAAGTTGTGTATAAAAATTAATTGAACAATTACATGTAATATCGTATAAGACAATTCCATATTAAACACCGTATCACAATGATTATTTTATTGGTGTAGTTAGTTTTTTTAGCATGTGCGTTTAATGAATAATAAAACACGTTGATTTTTCTCGTAAATTAAATTAATATGGGCATTAAAGGATAAATCGGCTGACAGGATGATGCCTAGATCCCGAACCCGATTAACAGAGTTGAGAGATATATCATTAATAAAATACTGAGAATTAATGTGAGATGTAGAACGGTTAAATTAAATACAAACACATTTAAAAGCGTTTGGGCCATTTAATGAGCAATATATAGAAAATCGATCTGAATCATGTTCCAGGGAACTCATATCGTTGGTAGAGTGGATTGGCATGAATATTTTCATATCGTCCGCAAATAGTAAAAACTTACAAGTTGTAAAACATTTATTTAGGTAATTTATAAATAAAATAAAAAGCAATGCCGATAAATGATCATCTTATTGCGGAACATCTGGCACGTTGACATGACCTTGATTGTATTGGAAACTGAAATATTGATATTTACGAGCTGAAAACTATCACTTAAATATGAAGAAAACCACGTTAATAATGAATCCCTTAAATTGCCAACTATTAAAAATATATGAATATTTATTTAAATTGAAATATATTTGAGTTAAATGTCTAAATTAAATTAGCTATGGGTGTTTTATGGTGACTATATGTATTTCCTCGCAGCATTGTTCTTGTGTGTTTAAGAATTTGATAATTAATATAATTGTAGGTACTTTTATTTTAAAAAAACCACAGGCTAATATTGTTATATTTTATAATTTATATAATAATTATTCATTTATACATTTATTTTATTGTTTGACTCGTGCATTCATACATATCGGCAATTGTAGAAAGTACACTAGACACTAGTACCATATTTTCATATAATGTTTTTCTATCATAATATGAATAAACTAACACTTTTTAGTTCATTTTCATTAATTTACACACCTACCTAGTATATGCATATTACAAATTGTGTTTATATTTTGCCATCTTTTTGGCCAATAACATTCATAAACTCTATGATCAGCTATCAAAACTTTTATGATTTTAAATAAAATACTAATACTATAATTGCCAGATATAAGTAGTTTGTATTTTTGAATCTTTGTTTACTCAATTTACAATTCTAGATAATAAACTATACAAACATAATATTACACATTTGAATAATATTTTTAACAGGTTAATATTACATTATAATAAATGTATTAAATCTAAACTAATGTAATACTTACTAAGTCTACACAATTGTTTTTTAATATATATTTTCTACTTTAAAACAAAACACAGAAAAAACTAATAATGATATTTAGTAGTGTTATAATTTAAATTTTTTGGATTTTAAAGGAAGGCAGTACCCATTTTTTTGATATTTCATTTTTTTTTTGATTATTTAAATGTTTTTTTGAGTGCTATTTTGATGATTTTAGGCGCTTTTTAGTCCCAAACCCTGTTCATGACTAAATATAACGTTACAATTCGTGGACGAAATATAATGTATCCCCTGGGCAACAAACGAGCGTTTGGGAAAGCACGTGATTCATTTTGTGTGTTGCATTGAAATTATTTATAGCGTTTGCAAAAAAAAGTTAACTAGATTTAATGGAATTTATGGTAGTCATTCATTCTATACGATCTATACGTATGTTATTATTATAAGATATCTGTAATTTAAATAAAAAAAAATAAGTCTTACAGTGCTATCGTATATTTTTATTTTTTCACTTTTTCACCTTTCAGTAATACTCTAAAATTAAACTAAGCGCAAAGACATTAATTTTATTAATTACCAAAAATGATTGAATAAGAATAAAAACTGATTATGTAATTTCTAAAGAATTTAAATCCTAGAAAAACCCGTTTATCCGTAAAAAATTATAATTGGTGGTTTAAATGTTGAAGAATAAAAACATGATAAATAAGTAAGTAACATATAGACCTAACTTAATCTAACCTAACCTATATATACAAATTCGAATAGAAACTATATTTTATTAAAATAAGTTTCTTGGTATATTATATTATTATTTTTATATTTTAATTTTAGGTGGTTCTTATGTCTTATTAGTCATTACATTTTTTATACTTTTACCTTTTGGTTGGTATCTATTACTAACATTGAATTGCATTATTGATTTAAGCTATTTTGAATTTATTCTTTATTTTATCACGTTTGGATGGGTTACTGTGTGTCTATATGCTCTGTGTTTATTATCGATAACAATATAAATCTAATAAACAATTTTTATTTTTAATGATTTAACCGATAGGTAAATGCCATAAAAATTTAGTTGTGATAATATGATCTTGATATGTACATAACGAAGTTTGATGTTTCAGTCTATATAATATTTAAGTACAGTATATTGCATTAATGATTCTTTTGTTATCCATATAGGGTCAATTTTTCCAATTATTCAAACTCGTGATTTTATTACTGTAATACTGTTCGTCGAACAAAAGTAAAACATATACATGTATCAGTCAGAAAATTATTATTATGCAAATTTACCTTTTTCGATGCTTGATATACCACCTACAGCAGGGTGTCCCGTGAGGATTTACCCATTGCAATATTTCCTGGAATAATAGAAACATTATAAGTCTGTTTTTTTTTTAAAACTCATAGGAACAAGGATTTCATTTTTTTCATATTTAATTTAATGTTTTGATAAAAAATTAAAAAAAAATTAATTTTGATTTAATTATTTCGAATAAAAAAAATTGAAGATTTCCATTTTTTAGAGTTAATATTTTTGAAAATTTTGAAATTTCAAGATTTTATATTCATTAATCTTGTGGTATTTAATAATTTTTTTAGTTTTAAGAACAATTGTGTATTATTATTTTAATACTATATAGTCCATAATTTAACGTTTTGATAATATTATCTTATTTCGTTTTCTGATAAGACTTATTGAATCATTAATTATTGTTATTCTACAAAATATAATTCTTGAAACTAAAAAACTTTTTAAAATTCATGCAGTTAATGAAAATATAAGGTGAGATGCTAAATTTTAGCCTGTCGTTAAACAGTAGTTTTATGTACCTATTAACATTTTGTAGACAATGCAAACGCTACAGATTAATTATAAACTTCTTTATCTAAATTTTTTATTATTTGCTTTGTTATTAATTATAACTAATAGATAAAATTGTTATATATATATTATCACATTTTATAAATTATTGAAACATCGTTAAATCATTATTGTCTTTGAACTATGAACTGATCGCAATTTAAAAATGGTCGGCAAGTGGGTACCGCTTTGCTGTACAGTAGGTATGGATGAGTCACTTTCATGAATGTATTAAATTTGTATTCAATGATATAAATCATTGTATACGAAAACCGATTCTAAGTGAAGACGGTCTGTCAGCCTACATAACTAAGTGTACCTATTTTAAAATATTATTGCTATTAAAATAATTAATATTATTGCTATTAATAATACAGTAGATTGAATTTATTTTTGATAAAAACATTGCATTTGAAAAATTAATTAAATGTTTAAAATATAATAATATATTTTAAAAAATTTAAGAACTCTCAAAAAATACTTTTAAATTACAACGAAACATCGTTATTCTTTATTTAAACATCTAATTTCATCCAAATTTGAAACTTAAATGTCTATAAAAAATTATTTAATGCATTTTTTTCATTTTTTGGTTACATATTTAAATACTTACGGAAAACCTTGTTTTAAATTTTCAATCCTTAGTTTATAAACACAGAATATTTTATACATTTTTAACAACAAAACAATTTGCAAATGTTCAATGATGAATTTCGGCCAAAATTTGAAGTTTAAATGCTTAAAAAGCATTTTTTTTTTAATTTTTACTTACAAAAAGTTATGAAAAACCTTGTATTAGATTTTTAAGTTTTTTGACCGACTTTTATTGATAATAATGAAAAAAAAAAAATAAAAAACCCGAAAATTGATTATGCCTGTAAATAGCTTAAGAAAAGTCAAAATATATTGAAAACTTTATTGTGTATGGAAATTGCTTATATAAATATCTTGTGAAAATTTCATATATCTACTGTAATTATTTTTGATGTTACACCAAAAAACAAAATCAATTTTGTTAAAAATCGGCTTCGTGTAAAAATTCCCGTTTTGTCCTTAATTTTTTTTTTGTTGTTTTTCCCCCGACACGTCTGAAAACTATGGGAAATTTTTTACTTTTGACACCCCTCCCCCCAAAGTACCAACTAGATTCATTTTTCTACCGGAAAAAATACTGATGAAGAAAATCGGAACACTTTTAATGGCCTTAAATGTGATGACAGACAAAAAAAAAAACATATCATTGTAAAATCAATATATTTTTCGCTCTGCTCAGAATCTAAAAGTACTACAAATTTATTCTAATTTATCGAAAATATGATGTGTCATAAACGTCATATTTGTAAATTAAAATTATATTCTTCAATTCTTCAAAGCTGTATTGCATCAAATTAACTGGTTAACCGCTACATTATTTTTCGGTAGGTATATTATCTAGGGAATTACGTGTACCATTATTGGTACACTTGTTTTGTCAATAAGTTTTTATGTACCATTATTTGTACACTGGAGTATTTGCCAGAATGTTTCATGTGTACCTTACATGTAAATATGATTCAAATACTGGAAAATATTTCGTAGCCTACCAGGTAAACAAATTTGCTATTTGATATTTTATAAACTCAATTCATGTTATAAAAATAATAATAATTTTAAATTTAAAATCTTCGTAGCGAGAAAAGCATATTTGCTTTTTTGTGTTAGCTCGAATGGCAAATGAACCATGTACCAAGAATAGTACACATAACGTTAACCTGATAAATTTAAAATCTGCAGACAACGTTTGGGAACGTTTTATTAGTTTTCTTCTATTCTGTACTTTTTTGGATCTATAGTTGAAGCTAATAGATATTTTAGCATGTTGAAAAATTTAATAAAAATTGCAACGATTTACAATTGGATTAGAACGATGAAAATATTCGTTAACATTTCTATTCAACAATCGTACTAATTTCAACAGTACAATTTAAAGATTTGATCAAAGATAAGTATTGTTTTACCCAGAGCAGATAAAGTAAAATAAAATATACTAAATATAGTGTTCATATGAATACAATTGTCTGGTAAAAAATGTAGTATAGTGATCGAATATCGTGTGTGACAGCAGTTTATCAAGTATATTCTGTAAATTCGATTGGCTGCATAACACCTTTAACTCTCTCATCAAACACTTACATGCATTATTTACATCACCGAAACCACCGGTACCCTAGTTGTTTAGGGTAGGTACTGTCCAAAACACTCAAAGGTATATCCTTTATTAAACTTCAAGAACGGACTTTATCGCAATTTAATATAAGTTTCTAAAGTTTGGTAAGCTAAGGGTATGACACTATATAAATTTACATTTGATGTTTATTGCGTTAAGATTGATAAGTATGAAGTTGGTAACTATAGTCTTGACGAAGAATGGCTTTATTAAGTTGTAATAATTTGGTCCTCATCCTTTTTAGATTTTAATCAAAGCGATGAATGTATAATTTATACAGTTGATTTTAACTCGATAATTGTTTTTTTTATACAGGGTGTTTCTGAAATGGATGAGGTAATTAGTATTTGCGCACTCAGTGTGATACTCCATTGTACAAAATTTAAATTAATAACTTTTAAATCTTAAAAACAAATTTAAAGTGTTGTTCAATGGCAAGTATTGGACTCAGCTCTCATCAAATCAACTAATGTTCTTTATGTAAGAATTACGGTCACTTCAATATTAACAATAAAAGTCTAATATTACACTAATAATAAGTACAAAATGAAATGTTAATCTTATTGAGTCAAAATAACTATATTACTACGATATCCAAAAACTGGAATTTCAGTATAAATAAGAACACAAACAGTTATATTCTTTTATCTCTAACTTATGAGATATGGCATGACATATAAAAGTTACCATATATTATTACCTGTACATCTAAAACACATACGTAACATAATTGTATGTCAGTAAATTCGATCATTTACAACTCTGTTAACCCTAATTTTTTTATTATTTTATTATTTTTAATAGTTGACAATGTAAAATATTGTGTTAATTTATCGTGTATGTTAAATAACAACAAATAACTATCACCACTGTTTATCTTTTACTTTTCTCATACAAATCAATATGCTACAGCATTTTTTTTTTTTTTAGTTGGCAATATGAGCGTAAAAACGCTCGACAAGCGCGAAAATGATATAACACCTTGATTTGTATGAGAATTTTGCAAAAAATACATCTTGAGTATTTATTTTTATATTTAATTTAATTTTCTTAAAATAAGACAAATTAATCAAGATTTTGAAGATAGAAAAAAAATTTCAAAAAAATCTTCATTGGATTATCACACTGAGTGCACAAATACTAGTTACCTCATCCATTTCAGAAACATCCTGTATATAGGTTTAATAGATATCTATATTTATTAATTTTTTTCGTAGTTATTGAAGAAGAAGAAAATATGATTCGATTTTCAACTTTGAAGGTCGTTTTCTATTAAAAAATTGAATTTATGATTTTTTATCATATAGGAGTATTTAAATATAAGCATTTTCTAGTAATGGTAAAATATTTCAGCTTTTCTGTACTATTTACAGATATTTCAAATTTTCTATTTTAAATTCTGAATAGAGCGATGAATGTGTTGATTTTACAATTAAATGTTTTTTATGCCTAACAACACTTTTTATAGTAGAAAGAATGCTTCAATTTTCAACAATCAGCATTTTTTCTGTTAGAAAAGTGGATCTAAATTTTTTTCACTAGTTTTAAAAAGCATTGGAAAAAAAGAAAAATAATTAAGAAAAATGGGGAATTTTTACGCGAAATTAGTTTTTTAGATACAACTGTGAATACTTTAATTTTCACTAAATGTTTATATTACTATTTTCTATAATTTATAATATTTTTTAAATATTTTGACTCTTTTTAAGCTATTCATAGACATTTTCAATTTTTTTTAATTTTGTTTTTAACTTATGTTTGTAAAAAATGATTGCTTTGTTGAAATGCTTGAAAAGTTAATATAAGGTTTCTCATAAGTAATTCATACAGAAATCAACAATTTGAAAAATTAAACATATACAATTTTTCTTTATAGACATATGAAGTGAATTTGATGAAATTACATATGAAGAATAATAATGTTAGTTATTTTGTTGTAATTCGTTGGGACTTAAAACTTTTATTTATATTAAACATTTCACTATACGCAATAATATATTTAAAATATTTAGGTAAATTTAAGGGTATTATTTGATTGTATTTTATACCATGAACATATTTATACAATTCTATGATAAGATACGTAATATTGACTCAAAACTTAATAAGGATAATATACTATGATATAAATATATACTATTATATTAATTAAATATTAATAATATAATAAATGGAAAGTTTTCTGCAAAAGTTAATTTAACCAACGTAATACTACAAATATAATAAGTTATTTTAATACGTATCAATATCGAAAAAACATATCGTGAAGTACACTTGATAAATAGGATTGTCAGACGGCCTCCATTCAGAATTGTTTATTGTTTATCATTTTTATGGGTTACCATTGCCTTCCAAAAAACGACTTTACTGGTCAACTGACCATGTTTGTTTTTTTTTTGAAAGATTAGCAAAAATAATGCTTATTAAGAGATTTTTATGATTTCGATGTTATCTTTACATAAACAAAAACTTAAATATGCCACAAAAAGATTCTCCAAATTTTGACAAACTTGATAAAATTTGTCCACTCATATCAAATTTACAACATATATATCAGTTAATATTTAGACTATCTAGTCATGTAACAGTCAATGAGAGTATAGTTGCATATTAGCATTCAAAGAACGTTCTTCCATGAAGCATTAAATACCAAAAAAAAAATAAAATAAAAATAGTTAAATGAAAATTTAAAATTTGAGCATTAAGCGATTTAACTAATGGATAATAGTTGATTTTTGCTTAAATTTGATGTTTACACCGAGGAAAAGACTTATGGTTAACCCTTTCACTGTCAGAGGATTTGTACACTATAACATGTCCCTGCCACACAAATTTGACTTTTTTATTATTTTTTTTTTCATAGTTTTAATATCTTGAATGATGTAGTGAACCAATCTACAAAGTTTAAAAATTAAAAAATCATTATTAACTTAGTAATTCAAGTCCCCAGAAATGTATGCCATGGTTTCCCAAAATGTGGTAATTACCGGCTTTTAGGAATTTTATCAAGATAAAACACCATATTATTATCAAACACTTAATATTTATTATTTTATGTTATACATTTTTATAAACAGATATAATATAATAACAATAAAAAAATAAATAAAAAATAGCACAAAATCATAATAATAAATTATTTAGTCAAATTTTTCCTGGGTGTGGTAAATTTCAAAACAAGGAACTGGACACAACCCTACATCACACTTTATGCACATGCATGTTGTGTCTTTCCTTTTATTGTATTTATTCTGGCATACTAAACATCTTCTTTGTGGTTTGGATTTTTTTGATGTAGGTGGTACTATAGATGGAAAGTGTCGTCCCTATAAACGCTCTGGTAAACATTTGTTTGAACGGTGGCATATATTTTGTTTTTGTGTGGCATACTTTGTGAATATTTCTCGTATCAACTGGAACTGGAAGTCTGCAAGGCTAATTTTTAGTCCAGTACACGTTTTATAAGCAGAATATGCGTTCAAAAGTGATAGATCAATGAGGTGAAAAAATAATTTCTTATACCACTTGATTGTTCTTCTCACACATTCTACTGAACTCAAAAGCATATCCGTTTTATCAATTGGCCCCATGCTTTCATTATAATGCATTACTACTAGTGGTTTCAAAATTGCATTACCTTGATGATCATTTTTTCCAACATGTACCATTTTATCTTCAAACTGAGTAGTGAGCATAAATACATCCCTACGATCTTTCCATCTTACTACTAACATATTCTTTGTATGTTGACTTTCAGTTTGGCCAACTTTTAATTTAGCTGATAAGGTCGGCATACCTTTTTGATTTTTTCGAACTGTCCCTGTGACGTTGGTTTTTCTCTTGTGAAGATAGTTAGCCAAGGATGGTGATGAATACCAATTATCTATGAATAATTTATGGTCTCTATTCAAATATGGTTTGATAAGTGTGTTCACAACAGCACCAGAAATTCCTAGAATAGGGTCAGTTTTTTTATATTCAGTTGTACTCCCAGTATATTTAATGATGTCAAGAATAAAGTCGGTTTCAACATCACACAAGACAAATATTTTAATGCCAAAACGGTGTCTTTTGGTTTTAATAAATTGTTTAAAAGATAATCTTCCCTTCCAAAGCACTAAACTTTCATCAATAGCTAAATTTTCAAACGGAATCATAGCTTCTTTGAAATTTTTAGTTATTTCTTTCAAAGGAGTTTGATTTAGTCAAAAAAGTTGATTTAAATTTATGTGAAAATTAAAAAAAATTGATTTTATTGTCTTTACTTTGATCATTTTTTCACAAGTATACCTTCGTCTTCAAAACTTTTAGGAAATAGATTTTTTGCTTGTGGCAGTTCAGAACTAAGAAAAGTTTTATCTTAAAAGTCTTATGAAAAATAATCATAAATAGGCTTCTAGAGATACAGAGCTGAGATGATTATGGTTCTAAGTCATTGACGTTGATAAGTAATATGCTCAATGCAGCAGAAACTTGTGTAACACATAGACAAAATCCTAAAGGTGAAAAAGTTGGTTTCAACAAATTTATGGGTGGAGTGGAGAAAGGTTATCAATATATGGCCACACAAGTTACTTAAATGTTGGATAAAATTCTTTTATTTTTTCATTGGTACTTCAACTGTAATTTCTTGTATTTTTTACAAAAAAAAGTTATAATAAAGCAAAAAAAAAACATGTGAAAAGTGCAATGTGCAATATGCATTATGTTGTGTTACACTAATAAACACAATAGAATTCGTTAAAAACCGATTTGACGTAAAAATTTCCGTTTTTCCTAACGCTTTTGGAAACTATTGAAAATTATTTTCTACTTTGATCTCTTAAATGCACCAACTTTATTCACTTTCGCAATAGAAAAGTTACTCAAGTTGAGGATTGCAGCGTTATTTCAACTACTAATCGTTTACACAGACACAAAAAAAAAAATAACACAGTGTACACATACCGAAAGAATTAAAGAACACGTCGGACCTGTCTAACCGTCTGACGGAACTTACTGGTGCCGCTCGACGGAGAGAGCTCAACCCCCGAAGCTTGCCACCCCACCCCGAATCCACGGATGCCATTCGACGACAAGAGCTAGATACGATTTCGAGCCTAAGTATTGTGTGGCGACCGGAGAAATCACCAGTCGGTCGTACCATTTTGCCGGGAAATTACACCCGTTGCGATTTCGAGTACAAAGTGCTGTGGGTTATCTACCTACCTATTCAACGTAGCGTCGACATCGAGGTAGCAGTGCGGAGTGTCGACTTAAGCCACAACGTCTTTATAGAGGAACTGCGGCTAAAGACTACGAATGACACCTAACCGCCACGGCGTTAATTTACCCGTCATTTCACCAGACGAACGGTCATACCAAAATTGCACTTTTCAGGGCAATCAACTAAAGCGACCTTTCGAGCGTACCTGCCCAGGCCGCAAGCTTCCCGGACGGGAGCCACGCACAAACGCCACTTTTCTGAGCGGGCCTGCCGTGGCAAACGTCCCCCACTCAACAATGTATTTAGTCAAAATATTGTACAAATCTTTACTACTCTTCACTATTGTTAAAATCACCACGGAATCGTTGATTATCTGCTTAGGTATCGTCTGGCGGCCGGCCCCTTTTTACCCCATAATTCGTATCATAAATTTATATAAAAATAAAAGGCATAGAAATTGGATTGAACGCAACGTGTTTTTCTTACACGTGATGTCACACAAAGAATGCGCACCGTTTCAAGTATATTAAACATTTAATGCTAATGAGTTTTTCTATTTTAAATTTTATTTATTTATTAGATTTTTTAGTATGTGTTATAAAATGAAACCAAAAGACTGTTAGTTTTATTTTCTGGTAAAATTGTTTCTTATTTTATTCTTATATTTTTGTGTGATATATTATTGAATGTTGTTTTTTTTTAATTTTATATAATATGAGTTATGTTTGATTTTTTTAGATAATTTTACAGGAAATGAGGCTTAATTACATTTTATTGTAATGTTTATTTGAATTATTATTATGTTGTTATTCTATTAGAGCCATCTTTATAAGTGTTATTTGAACTTAGAAGTATAATGTTAATTTTTGTTATGTTTGGTGATAAAAAAAAATAGTATGTAAGTGCTCTTTTGCATTTATATGCTAATTACAACTCGCTAATTTAGATACCTATTTTTTTTTATCAATTTTTTAGCAATGTGGGTAAATTTTTTTCCCTAAAATACGGGTATTTTACTGGGTAAGTATACCAAATTTCATACAAATTAAATGATATATTACCATTTGATCTATAAAGGATCAATAAATAACCTCATTAATTAAAATAAAAATGTTGTAACTACTTATATAATAAATTCTAGTAGTTTGCTAAAATTTTATCTGGAAAATATTGTTTGGTTTAAGTAGGTATACATTTGAGATGCTTTAAATTGAACATAATTAGTTAATAAATATCAGTTTTATATACTATTATTTTCTTTATACCTTAAATATATTATACATAAACTATTGTGGTTTTTTAATTTTATATCACTTCAAAACAACCTAATTTAGTAGTATAAATTATTATTATGTATGAATATTAAATATTCATATACATACAAATATATAATTGTTACACTAAACTTCTACCAACTTGTTCCAAACGAGTTTCATAAAACTGTTTGATAATACTTCACTTTGTAAACAAAAAAATACGCATATTATCAAAAAAACCATTCAACATACAAACAATTGATGCATGTATTTTTTTTTATTTATTAATACTTAGTCACATTTTTTATTTTTTTAGTTGTAATAAATGAATAATGTATAAAACTTTAGCTAAATAAATAGGTAAGATGAATATTCCCAATATAAGCATATTCATTGTACAAAAATCAAAAACATTTAAAATATTCTACAGAGTATAAAAATTACCAACTAACCAACCTTTCGGTATATTTACATATAATTAAAAATAGTAGATCACACTAATAGCCATCGATGTTCAAATATACCCATATTTGGGCATATAGAATCTCATTAAAGAAAAGCTAAACAATACCTGCCGGATATGACGTATCAATGCACGAACTACACGGATTGCACATATATAAGTGAAAGCTCGAATTCCTTAATATAATATAACTCCCAAATTATAAAATAATATTATATTAAAAATCATATTCACCACAATACACATAACGACAAGATTTAGCGAAATATCACACATATCTCCTTCACACTGTTACGTGGTAACAATCAAATTGTTGTCTATCATTGCTGGTAACGGTGTGTAGTTGTGTATCCGTAGTGATAGATTTATACCAAACGGGGGAATGTGAGAGGATTTAGATGTTAGACAAGATACTTAGTTATGCCGAGTAAATTTTAATGTGTATTTATAAATAAAATAAAATAAAGGTAATATAAATTATTTTACTTTACCGATGATCTGGCAGCAACAATACACTGAGCAAGCGATGAAACGAGACTAGTTGAGCAGACGTATGTCTAGCAGGCCGAATAATTATTATAATAGATTTTGTTTACTAATCAAAATAGATATACCTATATATGATGGGACTCCGTAATATTATAGAATGAATGAAAGATAACACGCGCGTCTGTGATATATGTGTAGTATATAATACTATACAGTATACATAATATTATAATTATAAAAATATGAAAACTGTAATGGTGTTTCACACCATTACAACATTATATCTTGTTTCTGTTAGACTATATACTTGCATTTTTGGTGATCAGAACTCACGCGAAGGTGCTTACAAGAATCCTTATGCCGGACCTCTCAAGAAAGCCAAATATTGAGTTTATATACTATCTAGATTCAGATTTATAACCACTTATTCGTAAAACAATAAGTGAGCATTCAAGGAGCGTGTGCAAACACACACTCACGGGCATTAAAAAAAAAAAAAAACATAATAGGTAGGAACTCCAAGATATTTCTTTTCATCTAATCCAGGTTGATTATTACGAACGTACCAATATAGGTACTGTGGAATAAAAGTAAATAAAGTTATAACATACAGTAGTCTATATATGTATATAGTTCACAGCTAAGTAACGTAAATAGATATATTATCTTAACACTAATAAGTAATTTAAATATATTTAACTAATAATATTTTGTAGTAAAATAAAATTATACTCCTTATGCGGGCCCCTTCTTCTTTACTTTTTGTATTTTACCCTAACACGAATTGGTCTCCTACTCGAGTCGCATTTTCTTGATCTTTATATTCTTTTATTTTTCCACGAACTTGGTCCTCGCGACTCTCTTCCCCACTTTCCCCTCTTCTCTGTCACTTTTTATTTTATTTTTTATTCTACTACATAGTATTCAGTTTTCAAATATTGCCACAAAAAATTATCAAGAAATTAAATCGTAACACATATCCGCGTCAAGCTTTAAATACCTACAATCGGACAAGACGCATTACTTAATATTTTTGTGGAATGTAAATTGGGATTGAGAACAAAAGTAGAATTTAAATGTGAACATTTATTGATACTGTGCAAATATTATCGTAGCCGTCATTTTGTACGTAGAAATAGATTGCTTACAGAGAAGAACCGAATGATATTATTTCATTGGAGTCGAATTATTACTTCTAGCTAGGATAGGCAATCATAGATGAAACTGATATTACAATAAATTAATAACTATTATCTTATGATTATTATAATTATATTTATAAAGGGTTAAAATTGTAGATATTTATTATGTATGATGATGATTGATATTATAAGTTATAATATCATGCACACACAACTTCTTCTCTTATACAACTTAATTCCAAAAAAACACAATTAGTTATACTCAATGACCAATGTATGTGACACCATTTTTGCTGGTACCTATATATCATTAATATGATTAATATTACGTTATGTTCTAAAATATTTGTCAATAACAAGATCATAGTCACGCGGCGTTTTAGATAGGCAATTTAGCTACAACACTGTCGAGAAACTGCTCCAGTTAAGTTTAATTATTACCTATTAGATTACAATAATAAATTTTCACTTATGAATACATAGAATTGTAGACTATTCAAGTATACAAGTACACGACAATCTTAGATCCGTTTTCCTCGGAGTTGTGAAACAATATTTAATTTCTGTAAAGATGGTTTGTCAAAAATCATCAAGACGTATGATGTTAATGAAAAAATATGGAATTGTGGTGTAATGACAGTTATCAACTAAATAATATTAAGTTGTCCATAGAATAGAACCATAATTTTTAAATGAAATTTAAAAATATACTTTCTAAAAGTAAACTTGAAATTTAACTTTAAAATAGCAGTTGTGTGTATCGACATGAAAGTACTTTTTTTTTATTTAAGTAACCCGTATGGTTCCACTAACAATATGATATTATATTTATACTTTATACTAAGTCTTATAGTTTTAAACATGGATTATAACACAATAAACGAAGTGATTAAAACTTCTGCTTTTAAAATTTCGACCATTATAAGTTTTGTAATACATTTTACAACAGAATTTAAAATTTAAAACTTCAAATAAAATTACATGTAAATCTATAAAGGACTTTTAACAAAAAGTTTTAGCCTTTATGGTAGTATTAAGTCTAAATAACATAACAATTATGTAAGTAAGATTAAGATAGTTTTATAACATTTCATCTAGATTATCAAAAAATAATTTTCTCTTTTTTATATAGTAAATTAGATAAATGCAATTGCATCATACTAATAACAAAAAATACACATTATTATAAATCAGTGAAATAGCTAAAATTTTGGATTTAGTGTGGTGGCAAAAGGGGACGACAACAATTTTTGTCTGGTTAAACAGCTTAAACATTTTTTTTTTTAACAACATGTTGCAAATTTAGACAAAATTATATTTAATTTAAAATTGTTATAATTAATATTTAACATTTTAATTGTTTTCTTGTGAAATTTTAAATTAATTTATATAATACATATTATGAAGGAGTGCATAGCCTTTTTGGCCCTCGTCGAGGTTACGCTATACTGTTAATAATTCTAGGTAAACATTATTATTTTATGTTATGTAAATAAAATATTATATTTTAATATATATATACATAATATAAGATTTAAATATTTAAGTATAAACATTTAACCACTGTGTCTAAAGTCTTAAATCGAAAAATAAATAAAATAATATAGGAATTTATTAAATGTATTAATATATGTTTAAACCAAAATTTTCTCAAATATTATTACAATTATTTTAGCATTATAAGTTCGTAGTACTGTTTTAATAACGATATTATGAATTTCAATGAGGATTATAAGATATTTTATTTTATTTTATACTTTTTCGTGAATTTTTTTTTATAATTCATTCAATCATACTGTAATGTTGAAAGTCTTGTGATGTTGTGTTTAACATAGCAATACTCTAAAAATTCGCTAGGCTAAACCGGTTTAAAATTATGCCACACTATCTCGCACTAGGATAATGACTCATGTTAATGATATGGTTTAAACATCCTGGTGTGTTTTTTTTCATACCGGTTTAAGTTGTTGAATTTTATTATGACTTTATTACTGCTTAGATGTTTTGAACTCACTTTAAAATTACTTAGTTTTCCGTAATATTATGCAAATTAGTTTAAAATTTCATAAAATTAAAGTTTCCGATACAGTGTATCCTCATATGTAAAATTCAACAAACATAATTTAATTGAAAAATATTTTTCGTTTATAAAAAAATTGATACTGCCAACATGTTATATAAGTGTATATACGAAATCAATAAGAAACAATGTAATAATAATGATGTCTCATCGTTACTTTTTACTTGTTCATTTTTGTATGGTTTTTTTAAAATAAAAAGTCAAGTGTAAATCATTAAATATACTTAATATTATTTTTATCCTTTCAAAATGCATTTATCAAAAAAATAACAACAAAAACATCATCAGGCGCAATTTGAAGACAACCACAGCGACTGCAGTTTAAAATTGAGTTTTGGCCACTTACATTAAAACGGTCACACTATAATGTAGGTACAAGAAGAAAATCTTATTTTTTGTTAAAGATAATACATGTACAATTTCAATTTGAGGTTTTAACAAGTAAAAACGCTAAATTATAGTTTAGTTTTAAGCTTGTGGTATGACAACGCGATAGAACTTTAACTTACGAAATGAAAACAAACATTTTAAAAAACTAAAATATTCGAAATGTTTGCACCACAATTCCAATTAAAAAGTTCTGAGATACATTTTCCAATAATATTTTTAAAATGTCTCTGTATTTTAACGACTAACAAATAACAATGTTGCTCTGAAAAATTTTGCTATAACTGAAATTTTTTGTAAGTTTAAAAAATATTAATAAGTTAGCAAATATACATGGTATTTTTATCGTACATAAAATAATAATAAAATTTGAGTTATAAATCATAATATTACTTGTTGCAATTCCTTTTATTTTTTTAGTTATATTTTTAAGTATTATTCTAAGCGTAACATTTTATTTTCATTCCAAAAAATAGGTATTATGTAACCGACAATGCTCAATCAAATGTATTTATTTTTGTTGCATAACACACAGTAAAATAAATTATTTTTGTGAAACAAGAATTGACATATGTAAAAACAATGAAATAAGTTTTCTTTGTGAATTACAGACTTGCCATTTCATATTTCGTTTATTTTATGGTCTGATTCAATTTTGATCTACGAAACACTTCATACTTACGTTTCTATTTTACCGTTGATATTTTTGGTGTTATGAGTGGGTGTTAAAATCAATATCATAAAAATTGTGTTTTGGTACAATGGTTCAATGGAGCAAAAAATATATAATTTGTTTGTTTGATGTTTATATTGTTTTAGAATACTATCAAAAAAGCAAATAAACGGGATCAAGTTTTTGAAGTTTTATTTTCATTCATTTCAAATTGCATTTTTCTTGTTCAAAGTTTTTTGATTTTATTAAAAGTCGATGACGAATGCATTGTTAACAAATATTGTTTAAGTTTCTGATTAAAACAAGGAAACTAATAGTTTTAAAATTATGTGTAATTTTATTTCTTTAATGTGTAAACATTTTTCTTGGAAAGGAATACCTACTACAAAAATTTTGAATAAATCTATTGTCCGAAAAACGAACACAGATGGTACCACCATAAATAAGCTGTTTTTGTATATTTATTTTTTTTTTAACATAATTCTATAAATTCTGTAAATTTATTCTGACTTAAATAATGTATTTTGTATGTTTTCATAAAAACTGTTTGACATTTTGCTGTTTGTTTGATTTATTATTGTAACGATTTTTATATATTATTGTTATAATACTATATTATTATCAAAATAAAAGTATGGTATCATAAAATCATATAATTTTATTTTTTCATGATCGTTTTATTTTTAATCTTAAGAACTGTAAATTGCGAAAATTAAAAAAATTACCCAAATTACATATATATTATTAATAAGTCATTATTATAATAACTATTTTTTTATGAGTGTTAAGACTTCAAAATTATTCTATAGGCCGACTACCATAATTTAGATTTTTTTTTGTGTTGGTTAAATGAGAAAAAAGGATAGCACTGTAGTACGCCATACTGCATTAGAAAATTATATGATAATGTTTACGGTTAGTGTAATACTGTTATCTGTTATAATTTTTTTATTGGAGAAGTGTTACCTACAAACTATCTCGGATATTCATGTAGTCATACATGCCATTTTAATGAATATTGGTGATTATGTAACACAAACATTTTAAATTATATTTTTAATAAATCTCGAGTTTAAATATTATATTAGAAGTTTATACTAATCACAAAAATACTTTTTAAAACGCTTAATAATAACATTACGGAACTCATACATGCATATATTTATTGAAAGTTTATTTTCAAGAGTATATTATTATATACTATAAACAATAATAATAATATTAATTATTATTATTTGATTATGTCAATATAGCATGTACCAAACACACGATTGGAAAGTTAATTTAATTTCTTATTTCACCGTTTATTGTTGATAAATATTTCAATAAAATGTTTTTAAAAGATCAGTGAAACAATATCATCCTCGTCGTCTTGTGATTATGTCATTAAATAATGACTCTGGAGGATGACTATTCTCGATTTCAGATTCTTCGATTAGTTTAATTACTTCTATTAGTTTTTGTTTGGAAATTATTTGAAATCGAACTAAATTGTCATTTAAGTATTTCAAAATTAACTCAACGTATGACTTCTTTAAGAAGTCAAAATGATCAAGATCCTCAGATTGTGTGTTTTGAATAACTCTTTTTAAAATAGTTATAGCCATGTCGGTATTATTAGCATTATTCAGGTGTGTCGTGAAGTTCAATGCAATTTGCAATAAGTATGGGTCCGTTGGTTTAAAATTCCATTGGCATATGCTCATAGCTTCTTGATATGCATTAGTCGCTTCTTTGCAAGCTGTGTCACTATTACTTGCTTCCCACATGTACCTAAAATATAAATGTGTATGTAGCATTTGCAAATATATTTAAATCAAATGCATATGCATACATATTGCATTAGGTATTATATTTATTGTATATTTTAAACTCAAATATTTTTGACTATTATAGTGTGACATTGTTCCTATCACCACGTTTAATCATTATGAATAACTAACTAATAATGGATGATTTTGTTTTAAATTGTATGCTTGTAATTATACAATAATATTGCACAATATCAATTAATTCTTTAATACTAATCGGATCGCTTAATACACTTTTGATTTTGAGGATGTTTTTTAAAAATTTGTTTATCATTTTAATAAAACTGTTGGTTTTTTAGGGTTTAATATGACGTATTTAAATGTGAAATACAATTAAATTAAAATTATATTAATCATTGAATATCTGATAATTAAACTGTCACAAATGCCTACAACCTGAGTAGAATAACAGCAAATATTGATAATTATAGAAATTACCGATAGTAAACGCCTTTCATATTATAAAACAACACTTTTTCTCGAATGTCTTCAATATTATAGAATAAATTGTTGTTTATAATGTTAATGACTTCGGTACAGATAGAAATTAAATCATTTCTAGTTTCATCCAACAACGAGGTGATGGCTATGATGCGTTCCTGATCGCTATTTTGTAGTGATTCCTGATATGATTCTAGCTCACGTATACAATTACGCTTATCATTCGATAAGTTATTGTAGGCTTCCAATAACAGCTTATACTCTTCTTTGCTTAATGGTGTATAAGGCTTTTTTCCCATATATGCTTTGAAATACTTAATAGCACTATTGTATTGACCAAAGGCCATTGAAGTATTTGCTTTTATTAAACTAATACTCATAGCATTTAATAAACTTGTTAAATTGGAAACTAAATTATTATTTAAACATAAAACTAATACTTTATTAACTATAATTCAATATATTGAAATTTGGTCAATACTTGTTACACAGATTAATTATTTACAAAATATGTGTTTAACTAGTTAATGTTTGTTGCCATGGTTAAGTAGTTTGTAAGTATATCAATTAGTTCGTATTTTATTTTAAATCAATGGATTTACTTGATAAAATCTTTTTAAAAATAAAAAAAAAATCATGAAATAGGTATTAAAAGCATAATCTAACTTTGATTTTTGCTAAAAAAAATAGTACCTAAGGTATATTAAATTTTTGATAGACGAAGAAATAAATTAGGTAATAATTTCCATATTTAAAAGTATACATTTTCTTGTCTGTTCATAAATAATTATTTTTTACTAGTTTACCTTTTGTAGTCTTAAAATATGTCTAGATGAAACGTAGTAAATTAATTATAATAGGTTTTATGATTTTGCTATAACATAAAATATCAATGTGTCTTTAATGAGTAAATTATGAACAAAGTTTAGTAAAGCTGTTAAACATTAAGATTATTCTAAATACCTAGAATTATTAAGGACTAAAAATGTGCTAATTACTTTATCTTAAGTGATATATTAATTTTTAGTATCAACATTTGTTTGTAATTATTTAAAAAACTAGGTTTTAAGAAAAATAATTCCTTTTCAAATCTTACAAATCATACCTCATAATATAAAGTACTAACTCTGAAGTCTAAAATGAAATCTTTCCTTATATGTATTTTGTAAGTACATTAATTTTTCTTTTACGAGTCAACTTCTCCATAAATGTATTTATATTTATATATTTGTACCACAGAAAAGGTTTCTGATGAAATGGTTATTTTTATAATATTATAGTTTGATTGATAATTTTCAACGATTTTTACATTTAATATATTTTTGACGATAAACTGTAAAACTAAACATTAAAAATTAAGTATTTATGTTTCACGTAATTAAATTATTAAAATGTATATATTTTGTGGTGAAAATATTAAATGAGAATTAATGTTCAAAGAATATTTGATATTTTGATACAATATTAATATATAATATGTATTACAAGTCGTGATACAAATACATACCAATCTATTTAAAGTACTTGGTTGAATAATTAATGTGGTATGGACACAATAAGGAAAACTAAATCTTTGTTGTTTAAAAAAAAACCTTTAGTATCACTTAACAATAAACTATATTAAGTCCAATCGTTTACATTATAAAATATATAACAATACAACTGCAGGGTGCAGTACCACTGGTTACAAAAGAGAAAGAGAAAGATAATGATATATATTATCATAAACATGTATTGAACCCTGGCTTTAGTCTACATTTTATTAGGGTGACATCACAAAAAATAATTAAACTAAAAACGAAACTGTAAGAAATAACCAAAATTGCACACAACTGTAGTGTTACCCTCTTTTTTGAAACATTCTACACACATCATATATATGTTTAAAAATTAGATACCATTCAAACATCAAAAGACTAGAAACTTATCTTTTTTGCATCATCGATTTTATAAGAAGTGAAAGTCTTCGAATACAACTAAAATGTATTAACAATTGATAGAAGAAAACAATCCTGTTGGAAATCATAAGAATTACACAATGGAAAAAGCTATAACTTTCCTGAATATTGACTTCAACACATATATCGAATACCAGTCAAACTGTAGACAAAATAATACTATTCTCAAAAATATACTAAATACAAATAAATATCATGAAAAAACAATAGTTACATTTTTATGAACGTACTTGATTTTTATTAAAAACGAAAGTATAAGTACATCTAAATATGTAACATCAGTGTACTGTGTACTAATTCACATTTGTTTGATATGAATGTTTCATCGATATATTTTAATCAAGTCTCAAGATACGTCATATACGTATAAGATCGTTAGTTAAAAATTTAATTAAAAATAAAGTTAATTACTCGTCTTGTATTCTATCTATCCGATACCACAAAACCGTTAGTGCTGTATGCTATTTACCAACATAATATTATTATTAACTGTAAGTTATTATTCTAACAACGCAAATATATATAATTGTTTTTTTTTTCATAATTATCAAATGATCAGACATTTAGATAAAATACGAAATACGAGTTTCTACGATCATTTTTACATACTCATTAGTTATTACATACAGGCAGTGATACAAAGTTGAATATCATAACAATTAGAAAGGGGACGCAACTTTTATGAGACTGATAAATGAACATGACTCAAATAATTGAACGTTTATGGAGAAATTAAATTAAAATATGGAACAAAACAGCTCAGTAATATATTTTAATCATAATGTAAAAGTTTGCCGCAATATTCGTATAATTGTCATTCCACAATATTATTTATTTATTTATCAAGTGTTTGGGCACTCTGTAAGTATTGGTGTTTTCCTCAATGTCTGGAAAATAAATTCCATAATACTAGTGAGTTAAGACCTGACGACCTATCTAAAGTCGGAAACTATAAACCTATATCAATATAGACAATAGTACCTACTCGACTTTGTAGATTATTTGAACATATTGTATACTCAGATACTCTAGAATCAAAAGACGTTTAAATTATGTGAACAATATGGTTTTAGATCTCGTAAATTGACCATTATCAATAGAATTTATTCAACTTTTTATTTATTCTAGATAATCAAACATAAATATCAGGTTAATGTCAACTTTACAAGCTTTAAAATTACTTTCGACACAGTTGTAGACTTCGATTTTCATATAAACGTGCTTAAATTGTTGGGTATCAGAAATCCTCTTCTTTCAGTTTGTTCAGATAAAGAATAAATTTCCTCTAAAACTTATTGGAGGTATCTTCTGGGTTTCCTCGAAGAGGCTATCTCAATCATCTTCTGTTCGACATAATATTTATTAATTCAGTTATCTACCAAGTGGATTACAAAAGCTAAACAACCCCTATTTGTGGATGACATTCAATTTTCCTCAACATTGATGATCTTATAATTGCAGTAATCTTCAATTTAAATTCCATATTTTTACAACCTGGGTGGAACGTGTTAGTCTTAACTGACTTAATCTTAATCAAAATGCCATAGCATGACTTTGCCGGGATAATGTTCGCCTATTCACTATAACTAAGTACTCATTAAATGCTACCAGCTTTATATGTGTGTAGTAGAAAAAAAAGTTGTGTGGGAAGAGGGGGACATAATCGTGAGGCACTAGTTCGTGGAAAAATAAGAGTCTGTAAAGGCCAAGGAAATGTAACCCAAACAGGAGACCAATTCGTGGTAGAGTAAAATATAAAAGTAAAGAAAAGGGAGTCCGCTTAGGGAGTATCATTTATTCTACTACAAAGTATTATTAGTTGAATATATATATATATAAAATTACTTATTGATGATAAAATAATATATCTGCTTACCTTACTTATCTGTGGACTATATCTATATAGACCCTCTTTGGAATGGAGACGTCTTTGCTTGTAGTGGGTTGATGCGTGTTATGATTATACAATATTAATTTATGATGTCCTATTATAACTCTATATTCATTATAAAACGTATGTTAGAGCACTATTTGTAATTACTCAACAGTACCTATATTGGCATGTTTGTAATAATTAACTTAGATTTGATGACGAGGAATACCATGGAGTTCCTGCTTATTATATTTCTAAAATATATGTAAGTGTGCCTTTGCACAAAATCCTCGAATGCGAAGTTATTGTTTTATAAGTTCATAT
>JACXSJ010000586.1:0-90937 GCA_014851325.1 Pentalonia nigronervosa
TTCGGTATTTATTTTGATTCTCCATTGTTTGGCCCAAGAGTCAATTTTGTTAACTTGAGTCTGGAGTGAATTAGTAACTTGGTTGGGATTTGCACTGGTTGCTAAAATAGCAGTGTCGTCGGCGTATGTGGCAAGAAGGGTGTTATCTGATTGGGGAATATCGGCTGTGAATAAGTTATATAGATCAGGAGACAGATCAGGATATAATTTTAAACCTGTATTTTATGTTTAATCAAATGCAACAAAGTGAATGTGTTAAAAATATGTGTAGTTTAAATTTATCCTAACGTTAAGATAAATTCGCTGGTATTATTTAATTTGTCAATGACAACACCATTCAGGATCAACTATAATTAATAAATATATCCATTATATAAAATCAAAGGTCTAAAAGAAATGACCCTTATCAAATTCACAGTTTTTTACCGATTTTCATAAAATTGTCGTTAATAGATTTAATAAGATACGTAATGTCATAGGCTACTTTTTATTACTTACGTCTTACTTTTAAATACAGGTTGAATATGATTAACTCTCGAAAAACTATAATTTTTTTTTATACTGTATTGCTTTTGATCACAGAAGACAGTTATTATGATTGAATATAACTTTATACGTATATTTTATACTTGGCCAAATCAATTGACTGTTAATAATATTAACTGTGTTAAAAATCTGTAGTTTACATTTAACGGAATTTAAGAAGGGTAAATCCACTGACATTTAGTTCATCACGAGCAACACCGTACAGGATCAGCAATATTAAACACAACTGTCATATAATATTATAATATTCAGACTATGTATAACATCTTATGATATATTATGTACTATATGTGCATGCCACACTTTAAATTCCCATTACATTAATCAATTGCATGAGTATATTAACCTTTTTTAAATTGTGAAATTTACGTCAGTCGATCCCTATTTTAAAAATTATTTTAATGAAATTCCCTTAGACTCTTCAATCTTAATATAGTGAAATTTGTTGATATATTTAATAGAAAACTGCATTTCAAGTTCAATACATTTAAATGAAAAATATCTTGAATTCAAGAATGATAATAGAATGGAAAGTAATTCAATCTTTTTAATGTTGGTATTCAATAATAAAAAAAAGACTATACGTCGGCTTGATTTATATTATTACAAATAAATAAAAACTAATGTTTTTTTATCATCATTATTTATAACAGATTTACCTACAATCTAATTGAATTTTTATATTAATTACACCATGTCAATGTTAAAAACTTAAATGTCAACAATCCTAAACTAGATTTTGTAACCAGTAAAGAAAGGACATGTTATAACATTTCAATCCTGTGGGGTTTCCTTATTAAAGTATTATCAATCATATAAAATAAAAATATACCAAAGCAATATAATATTATTTTTTTTATGACTTTATATGTAAAACAGTAAGTGACAAAACACACATACATACATATATATGTAGGAAACCTATACAATTGTTACACACATAATTTATTATATTATGATGCTTTGAAGTGTGTTTATCCAAATAGGTTTTGCATCTAAATTAAATTTACTAACGCTCGTCGTTTGCAATAAAAACAAAAAAATGTCATTATGAAAGAACGGAATACGTGCCTATCTATAAAAATAAACTGTACGTACGTATGTAGGTAGTTGAAAACGACTGCAACGTGATATTTATATATCATGTAGTTTGCGAGCTTTTAAAGTTTTGGACGAGATAATAATAACATAATATAAGAAGCACGCCCGTATTCAAAGGATAATACGGTATCGTTTGTCATGATATAATACCGCCGTTATTTTAATTTGTCAAATGGATTTCGCGTTATTGTAGACCTTTTAGTTGTACACATCATATTGCAGTATAGGTACCTATGTTTATATAACAATATATTATGACATATATGATGTATATTTTAGACTCGAGACGGCGGTTATTGTGAAATAAAATTGTTTCAACGGCAACGAAAACGACAGCAACAGCAGTAATAATAATATTAATGGTCACGCGTTAAATGGTAGACTCTACCTATTATATTATATCCCGGGACTCGGATCACGCAGATAGCGTATGTACAACCATCTCCGAGGAAACGAAATTTAAAACCGTCCACCAACTATAATAATATGATATATTTATTGTAACGGTGTATAGACCCACGGGGTGGGGCTGAAGAATACAACCGCGTGCATATTTGTTTCGTTTTTACGTGCTCGCGGGACACACGGCCGTATATAATATATATATATATATGTAAATAGGGGCGAGTGAGTGAAGCAAAGTTTTAGCAGAAAACTTTATTTTCCGGAATTTCCACGAAATATTATTATTATTAAAGTTTCTACACTGCACACGCATGTACAAGACTCACACTGACACTGCGCGTCTGCGCGATTTGGGTTTGTGGGTGGCTGTAAAGGGGTTGGGGAAGTGGAAGCGGTGCAGGGAAAACATGTAACAAAAGGCCTGCGTGTGTAAAAGTCTCCGTAATAGAAGATTTTCCGCGTGACGAGACGACGTATAACATAACACAAACAGCAATCTGTTTCTCTGTGCCTGCGACGACGACGACGATTATATGAATATGTTACGTTAGCCGCAATAAATCAATCATAATTATTGTGTTCCGAGACTTTTTGTGCCGACAATCTCGAGCGTACATTATTATTATAAAGGTACCTTAAAGAGCGGCTCTGTGCTCGGCGTTTTCTAATTAACCGGAGCCTTTGCCCCTCGCCCGCTGCTCGTGGCACGTAATTGGTCAATGCGCGGGGATAGCAATAAACGAAGCAGTCCGTTATAATATCATAACGTAACTCGCGCGCGTATTACGTGTCGCCTTTGTTCAGGGACAAAGGATTGCTTGTAAAAATAAGTGCGTTTATTACATATAATATAATATATTAAGAGCCTTCCTCCCTTCCTTCTGCTACACTGATGCCAAGTCTTTTGATATATTGCCCAGCGCATATACAACGCGAGTAAACGGGCAAACGAGAAATGACTTAAGTATAAATTCTTTATTCGTTTGGTTTTTTTTCTTCGACATCGTTTATTCTCGACGGATTTTCGGTACGACGCATTAACCGTAGTTACATCGAATAAATGACATATTTCACGATCGAGTTCATATTGTTGTACACACGACAAAAAATCGTTATGGAAAATGCTCGGGAATTTAATCATTTAAATAATAGAAAACGCGAATTTAGGTTTAATTATATACCTTAGTTGAACGCTTAGAACTATTATAGGAATAGAAATATTAATCAATATCCGCTCCCGTCGCAACAAAACTATTTACGTTTAATAAAACGTTTTTAATTAAGAAAAAAAACTTATTATCTACATAGTTAAACTTGTATTTGGTTGTAATAGCAACAATACTGTATTACCCTCATCTAATTTTTATTTTATAAAAATTCAACTTACGGTGTTTGATATTTTTGCTTTGAAAAAGATCGCTTAAGTTTATTTATAATGCGTAGGCAATATTAAAGTAATAAGTGTATGCACATGGCGTCACATTGTGAGTGCATGAGAAGTGAAATATAATAATTTGTGAGCGTCTTTCACTAGTCACTAAACACTAGCAAGCACCAATGTATTATGATCCATATGTCCAATTTAAATTTAGCCTCTATTTGGTGATGTGTAGAAAACAGAATTTCATACTTGTTCAGACATGATACCATTTCATATTTTATATAATAAAATTATAACATTATTTCTAAAATTGTTATTCTTGCAAATCCTTTATCATAAAAATTCACTATTAAACTTACAAAATTATAATTATAATAAGGGAACCGTTCTACTCTAATCCTTATAAATTAAGTCACTAAAACATAGTAGATACCTAAGTAAATTATAATATGGACACTAATTTGAAATACTCCTTCAACTAGAAAAAACACTTCTACACATACATACAAATAAATTACCTTGTAGTAAAACCAACAATATTTTTCTTTCTAGTCACCGTAGTACCGTAGTACCGTAGTACTCACAACTTACTATAAATTGTAATTATTAGCATTATATTACTATGGTGCAACAAGTCAAAACTAATTATCTGTCTGTGATTTTATATTGGATATAAAATATACATAAAATTGGTTAATTTAAATGAATAAAAATAAAATTGTGTAAAATACAATGTAATGACTACTATTGATTACTTAACCTAAGACTAAATATACGTTAAATAGTACAAGTATTTAATTGTGTTAAATAATATATATTTTACATTTTAATAGTAAAATACTTTATTTTTCTCAGTTATGCCTTACGTCCGATGTGAGTACAGCTGACTTCAACATGGGCTACAGTATCACCGGTTCGCTGGAATGTGGATCCACAAAAAACAACAGTTTCCAAACCACACACTTTGCAGTTATTCGGAGAAGAGATTTTGATACAAATCGGCCGTAACAATATAAAGTTATTTGAAAAAAAGAAAAAAAAGGATTGTTCCGACCAGTAGACGCGCACCCGAGACTATTCGCTGAATTACGTATATTCAATCCTAAACAATAATTACAAAGATAATAGTAAATTAAAAGCATACAATAGGCATAAAAAAACATACTTGGGGGGAGGGGTTGCTGTGTTCACATTTTACTGAACCATGCGACAATATTTTCGTAGCAAAATACATGATTTTTGTCATTATAATAATAAATAATATTTAGGTATTGGTATGACAATATTTTTTGTGGATAACGACAGGATTCATATTATTCACTGCCAATTTTTAATTGTATTTTTTTTTTAATACGAATACATCTTGTAAATATAATTATATATCAACATAATGTTTATTAAAATCTATGCAATCAGATAAATATGTAGGATGGCTAATTTAATCACACTGAATAAAATATTATACTAAATAGGAAAATGCACAATTTTGTTTCTCGTGTAGTATAGAAATAAAGCTGTAAGTGATTTGAAATGCTTTATTTCTCATAATATTTGGTTGTTGAACATAATAAATTAAATAAATAATATTATAGTATAATTACGAGCATACGTAAAATACTGGTCAAATTAATTTTTGCTATGGGAAATGTGTAGTCTAATATGGTAGTTAAAAATATATATCATAATAATGTTTACTACCTCGGCTTATTAAAAAATTAGTATTTTTCTATTTTTATTCATAAAAATAAAATAGCGTATTAAATAATATTATTTTGGTTGGTATAAATCAACATAATAATAAATTATTGGGTAATATAATCTGATAAAATATATGTTTTATAAAATACATACCAAATTGAACAATTTTGTAACAGGTTGTATGATAGCATTTCATTGTTATTAAATTATATTCTTCAATAATTAAAACCATTATAATACTATGGTTTAAATAGCCTGAGAAATTTAATGTTACATGTTAATTTATAGTTTTTAGTATAGGTGTATAAAAATTACTTATATTAAGAGTAGAATAATTATACAAGTATAATTATAAGTAAAATATTTATTTTTTTTTTAATCAATTAATACATAAATATAGATATCAACAAGTGTGATTTTTTTCGTTGCCTACTTTTTCAATACTCAGAAATCAAATAGTACTAATTTATTTTTAAAAATAACAAAAATGGCTTTTATGTTATTTTACACGTATTAAACACAGATCGGTCATCTTATAGATCCATTTCCAATGGACGTGGCGTGTAACATTAAAGCAGGGTGAAGTTTCAGGGAAAAGTTTTAAAAAAATGCAGAACATAAAACTTTCTATTTCAGATTTTCAGTTAAAGTTTTAAGAATTCGCATGAACAGTAATGTAAATTTCTGGCATTTTATATACTTTTCATTGCAATCCCAACGATAATCCGTACGTGAGCTGGTTTTATCACTCAAACGTGATTCAGAAATATCTGATCGGATATGTATGCGCTCAAATATTTTTGAATTCTTAAAAGTTTAACAAGTAATTTTTTTAATGTTACTTCCATTTTGTACTACCAAAAATTTACTGTTAGCATTAACATTATAATAATAAGTAATTAATGACTATAGTTTAAGGGATATAAATTAAGCAATGATGAATTCACGATAAAAATTAATTTTAAGTTAAGCATTCTACTTATTATTCATGATTAATTTGTTTAAAAAAAATAGTTATAATATACATTAATCGGTGTTTTACGGCCATAAAATCAGATGACCCGTCCATAAACATTTTGATGTCACTATCCAATAAACATCTAATCATACGTTTAAGATATTATTTTAAAAGTTCTGATGTTTTTAATATTTTGCCTACTATTTTAGTTAAAACTTTGTGTCCTAAAAATTAGATTAATGTATACACTATTAATAAAGTATTTTGATACAAAATGATAATGTTTAATAGATATGTATAATAGAATTAATTAATTTCTAAGGTTGTAAAATATGCTTTCATAGAACTGTTTATTTGTGACTTGAATTTAGGCATAAAAATCTATGTGTTTATTGTGTATTTGCTTTAATTTTAACACACATTTGTGATATTGAAAATAATGCAAATAAACGTTTATCAATTTGCTATATTTGTGTTTTTGTTTTAATTTTTTTGTGTTATAATTAAAATATCCCACTATTATCTTTATTAGAACTATTTCTTTAAAGAGTTTAAGTAAAACTTAACCTTGGAACATAAAATTGGAGTTTTTACTGTTTTAATGTTTATTATAATTAAATAATATTATATTATAATATCATAAAATCATGATTATAAATAGTTTATAATATTATTATTCTTAGCGTGTGAAGTTAAATATGATATTACATTTTTTAAATAAATCATTTATGATAAATTATACTATGCATCATTGTAGCTTAAGATTTTAAATTTAATAACAACTACATGGTTTTACAAAAAGTAAAAATAAGCTAAATTTGACATGACAAGACGTAATTTTTTAAGATTTTAAGAACAAAAAAATAATCAGCTTAGCTCTACTTCTAGCACGATCTCAGTAATTTGTTAAATATTTTTAACTCTACCGAATAGTTTTTTTAACTCAATGATTTATCATTGCTTTCAAATAAAATGACATAGCTTGTCTCAGAGACTCAGTAGCCAATCTGACTTTAAATATACACTTTTATTTAGTTGATTATAGTAGTCAAAGTTGAACCAACTCCATAAATAAAAACAAATAACTGAGTGTCAGTATCCGAGTAAATAATTTACATAACTGCAGTTTGAACGTTTACGTTTAGATTTTGTTTTATTCGTAACTTATGATAGAAGTAATAAATTGTGATATGTAGTTTCTCATTTTCTCTGAACTTTTTATTGAAATATAAAGAAAAATGCATTCATAATTTGTATTTTCTAAAGATGTTTTTAAAAACGAATAATTATAGGTTAGAAATTACAAATAGTTTACAATTTTAATATATCGCGTATGTATTAACATTAATATTGTTATTTGTTTTTCTCAAAAAGAGGTTACCTATTCTTAATAGGTAATACACAAGCGTACTGTAACAATTTATAGATTACTGACTCATCATTTTTATCGCACTGAGAGTTCAACAAATTTGCTTAGGTTAACAGAACACAAGATCGTTGAGTACGATCGTATATATTATTGACATAGCCAGTAGGCGGGTTTGAATAGCGAAGTAAACATAATCGTTCTTTCGTATATTCTTTAAAATTACATTATGATTCGATTTACTATAGGTATAATAACCTACCTTAATCATAATACATCATTAATTATTTCAACTCGTACTCCGCTAATCCTATGATCTTCAATAAACTACCTTTAAGAACAGGGTTACTCAGGTGATAGTGTACTGTATAATATTATTACTAGTTCAAATATTTAATAAACCTTTGTATGCGTTATTATATCGACTTCGATCATGTTAGTCTGTGAACGCAAGTCTTAACTTTCTAGGGCTTGTAAAATATAACTTAGAAAACTTTATTTATATTGGTCCAACAACCCGGTTCTTAAGACCGGTCCGTGTAGTAGGAATAGCTAACCAACTACTCCTTAACTGGATAGGTTTACGTATAAATATCGATAGTCACTTTATTTTAAAAGACGAAGGAGGTGTGTTGCAGTACACTATTTATTTGCCAAAGCCATACAACTATTTAAGTACCTATACGGTTTTGGTGTTTATAAGCAAAAAGACGTTTATCAAACAAACCGCCCAGTCAAATTAATCGAACAATCATTTAAATGTGCATGTGCCCTTAAGAATAAATATAAGATAATAATAACGAATAAAATCGTATACATGCGTATGTGTAGCTATAATATTATATGGTCCTCTGTTATATGATAATTTATTAGGTTTAAACAATTTTTTACCAAATAGTTTAACCCATTATCGAATGCATTCTATAAAGGTACACGTCATATGCATTATTATGTGTTGAAAAACGTAGTCTTTTGTCGTACATCGACGAATTTTTAGCGGCGATTCGTTTAACAACATAATAATAGTTTAATCCCTCGTTTGGCCGCCCGTATTGACACTTGTAAAAGGGAACACAGCACGCGCACCTTTTTGCATACGCATAATAATACTTTGGACATATGCTACCTCAGTACGCACGCCTATTTATTATATACCTACTACGGACTGTTTACACCTATTTGCACGGAAATTTAGTGAATAGAGAGACGAGGTGCTTACCAAAAAAAAAAAAAAATAATAATAATAATAATAAATAAATAAAACGTGCACATTTCCTATAACCTACCACGACAAGGCACAAAAAAAATATAATATATTGTACGATCTACAGGGTCTGTGAACGGGGTTGTGGTATGTACCAATCACGTAGGCACAAAGGTGTTTCGCATAAAATATCGTTAACTCGTTCCCTTAAAACGAACGCATATTATATATTTTTTATTTTGCTTAGCATTACTTATTATTGTAATATACGACTCGAACCGTTTTGCAGTCACGTTCCCGCGCATTCCTATACCTAAACACACACACATAACAATAATTCACATAATTATTAATACGCGTGTTGGTACGGTGTTGCCACGCGGGGTTAGCGTTGAATTATGCAACACACATTGATACAGGAAATTAGTATTGAATGCAAAACGTGCGGTTTCTCGTTTGCCACGAGAAACGGCAACTGTCATACGTGTATAATATAATATTATAATATTTATACAACGTACATGCCATACGTTTAAAAGACGATGAATTCGCGCGACGGAACAATTCAATATAATATCATTGCTATAGGTGGATATGTACATTTTAAACATGGTAAATCATGATGATTATTATATATTGTCGAGTGCAAAAACCTATATACAGAGTGATCTGTCAGGCATTCTCACTCACACATGCTTTATCTTTACTATAGATTTACTCGTATTCCAATTCTGATTTTTTCAAGTTGTTGATGTACGTATAAATAAAAATTATAGCATGTAGTAAACATTATGCAGGTACTAAGAGATATGTTCACTATAATAGGTTTAAAGGTATGGATGATTTAAACATTTAAGTTATTAATACAGTTTTTATTATTATTATTATTATTTTTTTTTTGTTATTTTAATTGATCTTTAAAAGTCTACAACCTTGTATTTTGAGTCACTGGTGAGAAGATTTTCAAGTAGTTTGTGTTAAAGGCAAGTCGAAATATTAGGAAATTATATGAGGTCTGTAACTTGAAATGACTTTTTGGTATTCTGATACTTTTAGATTTAACGTTTGCAAAAACCTTGGTAAATGCCTAATTATTCAAAATTAATTCCATTTTAATGATAATAAATAACGTAGTTATATTCCTCAGTTACAATTGTAAAAACAATATAAATTGAATAATTGGTAGTTTAAAATGTAATTATAATTGTTTTACATAGGTATCTACATATTGGCCATTGCGAATTAGTAATGCACAACAGGTACGATTCGATTTAAATATACTCCATTTTTATTAACGATCAAATTCAATTATTCAATAAATAAGTCTACACAATTTTATGTACACAAATTATGTACAAAGTTATGTATATCATATCAAGATATATAATAAATCGGAATTTTATATCAATTTGAATTTGTAAAATCCTATTTATACAATCATGCCTAATATTGTTTTTAGTAACCTATATTATTTCAATAACGTTTATCGTATAAAACGTTTTGTATTTGTGCATAATGAATTAATATACAATACAGGTATTTTAAACTGTATAATTGTTATAATCGTTCAAGACTTTTGATCAAACAAAATTTTTTTTATCAATATTTATAGAAATAAAAATAAAAATAAAAAAATATAAATATATAAAAAAAATGTCACATGCCTTTAACTTAAAAGATCAAATTAAAATTTTAAATTATATTGCTAATCTTAATTCTAATAATTACCATTTGATGAAAATTGCAAGTATTTGCAGTTATTTGTTTTTGAATCACAACAAAATAATACAAAACCAATCATTGTAAGTATTTATTTAAAATCAATAGATAATAAGAAAAATTAAGGGACCTGCTGTTATTGATACTCCAAATTTTTCACAATTCTATAAAATTTAAAAATTAAACTTTAATTGCCATTTTAATTATAATAATTTTCCATTAATCTACTGTCCAATACCTTTTTAGGGAAGGGGTAGGGGATAAGGTGTATTTATTAACAAAAATGATTTTACAGCGAATACTCTCAGCCATCAAGCTTCATAGAATTGTCAAATTTTTATAACTGTTTTTTATCTGAAAGAAAAAGACTTTCTACAGCCTAAATTTAACAACACTTATTTATTTTATTTCAAATAATTTATTGTATTAAAAAATTTGTAAAAAAAGGTTAAAATTGTATTTTTTTAAGCTCATATTTTAAAGTTTGAAATTAAAATATTGAAAAATGAAGTTCAATTTCTAGCTGTAAAATATGGTCCACTATTAATTAAAAAAAAAAAAGCACAATTTTATTGATTCTACAGCAGTATAGGATTATTATTCCCATGAAGTATATTTTTGAGGACAAAATTAAATTAATGTGACGAGATATTTGAATGCAATTAATTCACAGCTCAAATTATGATAATCGTAATTATTAGATACTTACTACCTACATAGTAAAACTATTGATTTTCAATTTAAAAAATAACTTGACATTTTAAAATGTTTAATTTAATAATGTATAGACAATATACATATAGAGATAATACACACTGAGTAACTGCATGATATTTCCTAGTTAATATATTTCCATGAGAAAATTCTTAAGTGTTGTATTAGAATTATTATTTAATATCTGGAAACAACTATTATTATTTATTATCGAAAAATAATTATTATTTAGTATTCAAATAGTTGTTGTTATTTATGTACAAGTTATTTTTTATTATACGTTAAAATTTTTATGCAACATAATAAAATATTATTTTAGTGTTTTTATTTATTAAAACTTATTATAAAGACATTATGATTTCTTGTCACGCGCCTTACTTCATTTTTGCTTTTCATTTTTCTTTTAATAATAACTAAGTTTCTTTATAATTTGACCTTTTTATCGTTACAAACCTTATCTTTTGTTTAAGTCACCAGAACTCAAAATCCATTACTTTTATACTTTTTACTTAATTATTTAATATTTATTTATTTTTTTATTTATTCACTTTCATTTATATAATTAATTACATTTTTAAAAATTATACATTTTACAATATTATATAATTACAATTAAAATTTGGTTGTTATTTTTTTTATCACAAATATTAGTATTATTACTGTATTGATATGTAATGTTTTATATCCTAAAACTACTCGATGATAAGTGAAATATTTATCTACTTCTAAATTATTACAAAATAACAGTGCATCCGACTGCATCGCTGTTTTAATTTCATAAAAATTAATTTAACTGATTATCTGTACGAGTAAAGTTCTTCAGTTCTTATTTATTTTGATTATAATCTTTGTTTTTGTAGAAAATTATTTACAATGCACACATTTTGATTCCAAAACAATAAATGTATGTTAGAAGCTATAATTTTTAATTTTTTAAAACATTTTTAGGATTCTATATGCAATAATTATGTCAGCATGTAGATACATGACATGTATAATATTAAAAAACATATTTATGTGTTCTAAAAATAACACAATTTCCGTCAATCTATATATATATAAGAAAGTCGAGTTAATTACACCATTTATAACTTAAGAACGGTTGAACCGATTTTGATGATTTTTGATTTGTTGGATTCGTCTCCGCTACGAATAGAATAATAAATATTAAAATATATCGGAAAGATTTACCTTAGAGTGTTCTGAGTGACTGATTTATAATCCACAGAGAACCGAACTTATTTAATAGCTATCGATTTGAAATTTTGATGGTAGAATAATATTATAATTTTGCCGTGTACTAAGAAAAGAAATTCGCATTTTAAAAACGTGCTTACACAAGGATCTTGAGATTTACGTTGGAAATCGAAAATTATTTTTGTTTATTAATGGTTGCTATTAGTTACAACTTACAGATTATAACAGTAGTCTATATACATATATACTTTATGTATATATATATATATATATATATATATATATAAATGAATGTCTGTCTGCTTGTCCTTTATACCTTCCTAAACCCTTCAACCGATTGTGATTAAATTTGGGACAAAGAGAGATTAGACCTCTAGGAAGAAGATAAGCTAATTTAAAAAGTCAGAGGTCCAACCCCGGGAGATGCTAAAACAAGGAGATTCATAATAGAAATATTTATTTATAAATGGTTGCCATTGATAACCATGGTCGTTATTGGCTTGTATAATCTTTGTTTATTTATAAGGTTGTTAATGGTTACATATTTATAATTATTATAATTAATAAAAATATAATATAAGCACATTTTGGTAAATAAATCTATAGAAAAAAAACAAATCTTTGGCACGGAAAGCATCGCAATGTTTTTTATGTACCTACCTAATTCTGATTTCACTCACTTACGCATATCATGGGGTCCGCAATCCATTACATGTGGATTGCTACCTGTTAATATACTGCTCGTATATTGTCCGTGATCTAATGCAGTGGATTACGTACTTAAGTGGTTTAAATGCATGTAAATCACTTAGGGTTAATCTTAAATTAATATTTGGCTCTAGTAACGCCCGGTGGGACTAAATTCAATATTGTTGTAACGATATTACTTAGTATAATTTAACTGTTATATTATAAAATAAAACATATTATTCATATAGAGTTGACATTATTATTTTTTTTTTTAATGGACAACGAAGTGCATGGGATCAGCTAGTATTAAATAAAAAAAAAAAAATGATTGTATAAATTATTCGTATTATATCACCGACTAATAATTTAGTATGTGATAATGACAATTTTTAAAATTAATAGACCATTAGAGCAATGGATTTTTAACTTTGTAAAAGCTATACGTACCTATATCTACAGCTGCAATACGGTTGACCAAATAAGAAAATAATTTCAGTTCCTACACGGCATATTAATATAACACAGATTACAATTAAACAGAGTACTATATTCATATTCTGATTTTATTAGAAAAAAACTTAGGTAAATTGTTTAAATTAGATATATTTTGAAAATACATTGTATGCGTGACATTTTAAACTTTCGTTGACAAATTTAAATAAATATACCAAATAAATTATAGAAAAATTAAAACTTAAATTATAAATATTTAGGGCCAGAAGTACATGTTATAAAAACGATTGTAATTTCAAAAGAATCGTATTAATTATCACCAATGTGTTCACATTATACGTGACAGCAGACAGTGTTTTTATATAAATACATCCAGAACATGCTGTTGAATATTCCATAGTCTCTAAAATTCAACTAAAAGTATTGCATTTAAAAGTTTCGATTTAAATATCTAATAGTATGTAGTTAAGTATTCCATCAGACTAAAAATCTTATTAACCATTTTAGTCTTGTTGTAGCAATAATGTATTTTTGATAGAATACAAAACACAATATTATATTCATCATGAATTTTCAAAATACATTTTTGGATGAATTTGTTTATTTTCCTTATTACAAACGTGGCATTCCGTAGACAATATTGTTATGGTACAATAACCATCTGCAAAAATATTGAAAAATATATCAATATAATCCTTTTTAAATATTTATAAAGCATTTAACTCTCGTGTTTTGGGAACGTGCTTATATTTTAACAGATTGCTTCGGCGGCTGGTCCATTCAAGACATACAATCCGTCGAGAGATGTGACGGAAGAAGAAGAAGAATAAGATGAAAAAAAAAAGAATCAAAACAAAACAAATACGTTAAACACGTTTCGTTTATTGACATGCCTTTCTACGAATATTATTCTAATGGCCGAAATTGTGGACCCGTTTCCCTTTGATACGTTCCGGTCCACATTTAATTGTCGATGCCGCACGGCAGTGTGGTGTGCTGCGCGAGTGGAGGGTAAGAAATGGAAAAAAAAGGTTCACCGATCGACACGCTTACGCAAACGACATGTACCACGGTCAGTATTAGAGGTCCGGGACAGGTACTATATAATAATAATAATAATAATAATGGCCTCTCTGCGTGCGTAGGTCAGGTATACGCACAGCACACCCATCGCCGTCGCCGCATCTACCTGAGGAAGCGATGAATACCAAAGTGGCTCCAGTCGCGTCTGGTCCCTTGGAAGTGTCACACACGGGTCGTCCACAGGACGCGTTGTACATTATTTTATATTACATTTTATTGTCGTAGTCATTCACGAGCATTTCTCCCCGACAGTCGACAGTGTTTCCCCCGGCCATGTGTCGTCTGTACGCGATCGTTGCAGCGGTGCTGCTCACCGTACCGTACTGCTGCCGTGCGGCGGAAGGCGTGGGCGACACGCTCATGAAAATGTTTCGCATCGGAACGGTGGAAAACCGCACCGACGTCCAGATACCCAGCTACATGTACGAACTGTACGAAGACACTGGAAACAGGCGATACGACGTGATCAGGAGCATCACACCGACGACGGGTAACAATTTATAATAACACCTGCACCAGTTATACGTATATTAATATATAATATCTTACACTATACATAGGTGGGTATGCACGTGTTGTATGTATTGCAAATATTTTATTATTTCCCGGCACTTTCGGTAAATATTTCGATTGAATTTCGAACGAAAATCCTGCAATTGAATTATAATATACAATTATACAAAACTAGTATGCGTAATATTATACGGTCTTTTTCGTGTTCTGTTTGAGGGGAGTTTAAACTCCGATCTCACATTTTAATATAATATACGCCCACCCGTTCAAACAGAAATATGCATAAAATATTCAAGTTGTAGTTTTTCAAATTTTCAAGTTCAAATTAATAATAATACTATAATAACTTTGACAACACACAATTTGGTAAAACAATAAGAAATAAAATTGCAAATTACATACAAATTAATAAATAAATATTTAACTACGTTTTAATTTACATTTTTTCATACCAACTTTTATTTGTATATAAGTTGTATTTATAAACTTTAAAATCGATTAATTTATCAATTAATATAATACATTTTTATTATTATACTTTCAATATTGGAAGAAAAGTTTTAAGTTTAAATTTTAATTTTTAGCTACATAACTTATAAATTATAACAAATGATATTTACTATTAACTATTAAAACAATATAGTAAAACCAATGATATTGAAACAAGTAATAACGCATCTTTAATATTATAAAAAATAATAATAGACTAATGTATATTTTCCATTATTTCATAATTTTAATTATAAAGTACCTATAACATACGTTTAGTCACTCGCGTATAGTCAGGAGACAGATGGCAAGGAAAGGGGCAGACATAGAAGTTTTAAGAACCTTTAAAAAAGCATTCAGTGAATGTATTACGTAAGACCTAACCATACCTATTAAAATATTAATTTGTATGAAGTTTACCGCAAATGTATATATTGTTATATACCCATGGTACTCGTATCAGACTCTAACTAACTTAACTCTGAGTATATTGCGATATATTTACAATATTTATCTTAAGCTAGTGTTAGTAATAGCTATTAAAATTATGAGTAAATACTAAATACTTAAATTCATATTTGCAATAACTAGGATTAAGATGTTTATGTACTAAAAACCAGCTAAATATGCACGAAAAAGTTATGAAAATTCTAATTTATTATTGTGTAATTAAATTGAATATATATAAAAAATATATATATATTTTAGCAAAAGTTGCATTGAATAACGATAGTTTGTTATGAATTATCCATCGTGTATCTGCTTCTATTTTGTACTAATACATTTTTGAATCTATAAGAAAAAAAATCTATATGTAAAAAAATTGTATTTATATAAATAAATAAATAATAATACATTCTGTATCTGAAAAAAACTTCTCTCCGCGTCAACAGATGTTAATTGGTAAAAAACATTAAGTTTTCCGCAATTAATTTTTCTTCGATTTCTTCAATAATATCAAGTTTGCCATTAGGTACTTTTGAAATTAGATAAATTGTTTTAAATCCACTATTTTTCTTTGATATTACTCTAACAAAAGCAGTCCGGATAATTCAAGTCGAGTTATATTAGCTAAAAAAAACTAGTTTCAGGTATCACTGATAACTATAGTATACTTATTATATGCAAACAATATACGATTATTATTTCATATTTTTACTATAAATGTCAATATTTATATCAATACTATGCAATTTAAAGATATTTATTGACTTAAATATTTCAACAAACTACCAAGTACAAGGGTTTATATTTTATAGCTAAATTGTGACCTATTGACAATTACACCTAATATAATATAAAATATACATATATTTTTACTTTATGTCTATACGAACAGCATAGTATAAAATTATATACGTTTACCTTTCATGTACGGGCGTCAAAAAAAAACCCAGTGGCGTCAAACCAGGTGACCTAAACATATGTCTGTTACCTGTAACAAAAGTATTGTGTTACGTATTAGAGTAATACTTTAAAGTAGTATTTTGTTATTTATTTTCTTGGGATTTATTTTATTATATTTATTTACTTTATTTTCATGTGATTTATAACACTTAAATGAAGTTTATTATACCTACCAAATTTAGAGATCATTCAAAATAAATAACATTTCAAAAACGAGACAAGGTGCTTTGCCTAACCATTATATATCTACCAGGTAATTGTTCATTTACATCTTGAATAAAACAATTTTATAATTGTTTTCTTAATTTAGTACCTATGCATTCAAAATATTTCTAAGCTCATAAAATATCCTAAAAGTAATGCATTGAGTGCTGGAGTTGGCCCGTGGCTCATTTCTTTAAATTACTTTTCGACTTCATCGGATCTAATTGTCAAGTCAGGTCGGTATGTGAAAATAAAAGTTCATTTAAGCCCTGGTTAGTTGGTCGCAGAAATCCAATTATTGTCAAAGTTCGGTGTAAAGAGTTGACTCGAATAACAACTGAAAACTTTCTGCTGGATTGATTGTTTTTAGAAGTTCATATAACTTAATTACAAAGCCGTAGTACCTACTCATTATAAGATTATTAAAACTGAAACTCATACTTATACCATAATTTCGATTTTGAATGATTAGTTATGGAATTTATGATGCACTTAATTTTAATTGTTATAAAGGAATACCTATAGCAATTATAATGGATATAAATAAACCTAAATAATACGTGCAATCACAAATAATTAATTATATGACAATAGGCATACGTCATAATCCAAAATTATATCAATAAAATTTTAAATTAAAAATATTTTATTTTAATAATAAAACATATATATCATATATTTACATTTGTGTGTGATAAATAAATAAATAAGTGCATTTTTATATAATATAAAGTAAGTGTCACGTACAAATATTATGCCAATGGTATGTTGCGCCTACTGAATTGAACTCACAAAGTTTAGACAATGATTTACTTTGTGTTTACACTTAACAATGTTATAATAATAATGAATAAATAATATATTTTGATTAGAATTTTTACTGTAGATATATTTATATAATATAGTTGTGTGCTTATATTGAATTAAATGTTGATTATTACAGTTGATCAGTACTTATACTTTGATGTTTGATTTACTCTAGTACAGTAGGTATATAATATTATAATGTACATTTTATATATATATATAGAAAACAGCCTTTGATTATTGGGGGAGGTATAATTTTTAGGATATACGATAATTTTTGTACATATATTGTTATAATAGAGTTTGAATTTCTATGGTAACTTGGAATTTTGTTTATATTAGAACGTAGTATGGGTGTGTCGACGACATTTCATACAAGCATTAGGAAAAGACATAAATTCTGTATTCGGGGTGTATATACATACAAAACGTACGGGAAAAAAGGGTCGTTTTTGGAGTTTCAAATTTGGCGCCTTGCCTACACTACTTCCGTTTAATTTGCGTAGCGACGCCGTCTGGATAATGTTTAGGAACATCGTCGTTATGGAAACACGAAAAAATAATAATAATAATAATAATATAGCTACACTCTATCAGTATCTGTCAGCTTGTTGACTGCAGGCTTTCCGTATACGAACAACTGATTGTAATTGTTTTTACAATTTAAGTTGCATAGAATATTAAAATAATATTTGGCCCGTTTGGGAGACAATTTTCGTTTAATATCGTGTTCAGTATAATATAAATATATGGAAAGAGCGAACAGAGTGGAAAAAATAATATGTTTTGTGTGTGTGTGTGTGTGTGTGTGTGTGTGTGTGTGTGTGTGTGTGTGTGTGTGTGTGTGGGTGTGTAAAAGAAGAAGATAAAATGTGACCCAGCGGTGGGCCGTAGGAAATGGTTGTGGCGCCAGGGACAAAAGACTTTTGTCCGAGGTAAAATACACATAAATGCAGGTGCTCATCGTCTTCGTCGTCGTTGTCGAGTCCTTAGGGTCAATGCGAGTGTCTAATCTAATGGCTTGTCAATTGGTTCATCGCCGCCACCGCCGCCGTCGCCGTCGCCGTCGCCGTCGCCGTCGCGACCACCGTCGCCGCCCGTTCCATACTTGGGCAGACGTGCCTCTCTGGGGCGACATACGTTTTAATCCTTTGTAACTCCTCTTCCCACCTACACCCCCTCTCAAACCCCCCAATTCACACACACACACACACACACACACACACACAATTATTTTATAGGCAGGTACATGGGAATTCATAAGGAATTCAGGATTATATTAGATATATTTTTTTAAAACTGGGTTTTGGTTGGGATTTCGCCTTGTCAGTCTGGCCTCAACAAATCGGATTTAAGGGGTTGTTATCTGCGACTTTCACGATACAAGGAAAAGATAAACGGATTATCGACATTATAAAGTACGTGGGTATGCAGTAGATAGTACATGCGTATATTATAAATATGTCTATGGAGGTCGTTGGAATGACGCACGGGAGGAGGTAACGACAGCACTGACAGATTCGCGTGTTCGCAATAACGATATTAAACGTCCTAGTTTGTGATGCTTTTGAAACGTGATTATGGGTTGTCGAAAACTACTACGTTTGATCAGAATCATTCCAAAGAAGTTATATTATAGTCATCTTTTCTTGGAAAAATACTTAATAAAATAAATACAAAATAATGATATTAAACTTCTTAGTTATTACGGTTTAATAAACTTAATCAATATGTTGTGCAATATGTTTTATTCAGCGTAATTTCGACCATGATGTGTTGATGTGCGTGTTCATTATTTTCATAAATTTTTACACTTATGACTACTTACTACTTGTTTTTGATTGCCTATTCAGCCAATTTCAATATTTTATATTGAACATATTAAATTTAATAACGCATTATCTATAAGATATTTTTAATAATTTTATTTCATATTTTACAAGTAATTTAACAAATCTGTAAATAATAAACAATAGTAAAACACTGGTAATAGACACTAGATCAGAGGTCTTTAAACCACCATGTCTTTATTTAAATGTTGAGGTCTGAGAACACATTTAAATTATATTATGTACTTTATAACACATTTTTATTCATTCGTGTTTTTTAATGAATGTTTCCCACGAGGTTTAATATAAAAAATAATAAGATGTATGCTGCCTAAAAAGGTTGAAAATCATTTCCTGGTATAGATAATTGATATTGAAATAAAAAAATTGTAGTTAATAAATATATATGATAATATATCTCATAGTATACTTTTTATTACATTCAGAAAGAACGTCGTATTACTGCAAATAGTTATTTAATTATATTTATTTATAAAGAATAAAAATAAACTGTAATATTGTTAATGGAAACAAATAAATAGTAATCCTATTTTACGAACATTAAATGAAATTAAAATATAAAGAAGTTTTTCAAGAATTTAACACCTTAATGACCAAGTATTAACTAAATGAATAATTCAACTACATTGATATTTATTCACCAGTTAAATTACAATTTAACAAATATTTGTTATTATAATGCTATACTGTGGCAATTTATAGTATTTATAAATGCCATTATAAATATATTATAATACTACAATAGTTACACTAATGGGACTATGTCCGTTTTATTGTAAATCTCAATAAAAGAGAAATGGCGTTTATTTTAAAACATCTTTTTTTTTAAACTTCCTAATATATATAGTAGTTAGTTTTATTTCATGATGTTAATATGTGTGTATTTTATTTTTTTCAGAATCACTGGGAACGCACAGCCAGTTTGTTTATGATCTGAGTACACTTGAACCCTCTGAAATAGTCCAAAAAGCAGTCCTTCAGCTTGAACCTAACACAAATCATCAATTTACTAAAGCCATAAACGTTTCATTTTTTGCTTTGCCTAGACAAGCCGTATCGAAAACGTATTTAGGGTCAGGAACAATACATGGTACTTTAGATTTGGTCAACACTTTGGGCCCACAATCATTAAATGGCTTTGACCAACTGGTCATCCAGATGGAAGTTCCGGTAAAATTCTCTATTGGACTAGTGTTATATTCAATAACTACTAATGGTGGATATGCAAAAGGCAATGAATTGGCAAACTTACTGTTTGAAACTACTATTAAAAGACGTAAAAGGTCAGTTGCTGATAATGAAATTGACATTAGGCGAAATTATTTCACGAATGAACCAAAACGAAAGAAGAAGAAGAAGCAAAAAGTATCACGAGTCAATAAACTACAGGTAAAGTTGTAAAATATTTCAAACTTCAATAACAAAATTATTTTTCTGATTTTTTACTTTGATAATTATAATAAACTACAATATATATAATAAACTATCTTATATATATTTGCATATCTGCCATTTGGGATTAAAAATATAATATTTTTCTAATCTTTTTAAATATATCAAATCATTAAAAATCATTTAATAAGTATGATATATTTTTATTTCATTAAAGCTTATTGGTAATTGTTAGAATTTCGAATTGTGCCATATGAATAAAACATTTATATTATAAATACACGTGTCAACAATTTTTTTTTTAAGTTATAATACCTAATAGTTATTCAGTATTTTATATTTAATTTTTTGTGGTTTTTTTATATGCTTAAGTACAATCTATATTTTGATTTTAAATTATAGATTCTATTATGAATATTTTAAACCACTTTTAATGCAATATATATTCCCAGAGAGAATTGAAAACGTTAATAACTCTCATATAGTATTAAAAATATAGGTACCTACTGTTTATGCAGTAATGCATAATACTTCTTAATAATATAAAATTGTAATTAGTCGATTCATTTATAAATTTTATTTGAGTAGATAAGTAAAAATCCAATTCTACAATATTTAATCCGTTCTAATTTAAGTAATTGACTAAAGTATAATATGCATAAACAAAAAAACACATTTCATTCACTCAAGTATAGAATAAAATCTATTAAAAAGAGATTAAAAAAAGCAAATGAAAAAAATAATTTTGTATATAAAAAGTTGATGAATTTTTCATACAATTTTTGTGGTATATTTTGAATTTTAGATAATTATTTGCGTGATTGTTTAACGTAAAAAAAATATCAAGTTAAAATCATAATGCTTTAAAATAGTTGAGATAAAAATATTTTTAATGCATTTTATAATAATGCGTATTAAACAATTTATATACTTTTAATGTAACGCATTTGTAGATACACTTACTCATAGTTAAGCTTAATGATTTTGGTATAATACTAGTGCGATTTCAGGGTATTAACTAGGGGGAAGAGGCTATTTTATATTATGAGCATGTAGTATAAAAATGCTTTATATAGTAAATAAATAATCTTTGAATCAAACGATTAAAATAACCATAGAAAAGTACATTGAAAAGAACACTTTTTATTTAAATCGTTAAATTACAAATAATAGAAACAATAAAAAAAGGGGCAAGTAGATAATCGCTCTATTATACAGTAGGTGTCAAATGTACTTCGTCATTGAGTAAGTCACTGCAACGTATGTGAAAGATTTGAATTCAATAATAATTTATTGTATGCGAAAATCGATTCTGAGCGAGAACGGTCTATCAGTTTATATTATCAAGTATATTTCATGATACATATTTTAAATTGCTATTAAATTATTTTTGATAATACTTAAAATTATTACTACTAAAAAAGGAATTAATAAATATAGATACTCATTATGTTTTACAGTTATAATTTATGATACATCCACGTGTTCAGATTAAAATCGTGTTGTCTCACTACCGTAGCTATAACGTTTCAATTTTGTGTTCAATATTATAGTACTATGTAAAATTATTTTAGGCTCATATGGCATAGGGTCTTTTATTGGTTTTTAATGTAAAAGTGAGTTATTATAGTGTAAAAATAATACAATTTTAAATTCTCATATGTAATTCTTATACTTTAAAATTAAAATATTAATAAAAAAAATATTATTTTCCATAGACAATATTTTTACTTCTTACATTGACAAATATCAAATGTATTTAAATGAACACAAATTTAGTAAGTTGTATATTTGTAACGTAACGAGTAACGACAGACATAACATTCTGATGTAACTACATTATAAATTTATTTCATAATTTCGTACATACTTTATTTATATTTAAAAGAAATTAGATATAACTTAATCAATAAATAAACTAAATATAATACAATCAAAACGTCTAGACTAGTAGTATAAATTTGTATGTTTTGTATCATTTGGTTTTTTTACACGATAATTTCATCAAACTCAAGAGGGAATGTCTCGCTTGAAGGACGCTGATTTTATCGTATTACACATCACAGGGAGATTACACAGTTGTTGTCCACATATTTGCCCCTCACACAAAAATATTTACCGTATACATTTTACAGAGAGATTTCAAAAACTTTGTCCACGATTTTCCGCGTATGTAAAAAAATTACTGTATTTCAAAATTACAGAAGAATTAGACACTTGAAATTGGTTTTCCTCCCTTACTCGAAAAAGTTTTCCGTATGCACAATAATATTTTTTTTCTCCACAAGTTTTTTCTGATTTGTTCCAAACCTTCCAATATAATCTTGAAAATATATAAATTACAGTATAACCAACATGTGTAATAATCCATGTGCAGTAAATATTTAAATATTTTTTTCAGTAAAGACGACCTGATCACCTGGAGATGGGTTTATATGTGTTGCAGGTTGCCTATATTTGCTAGTTTAGGAGATGCGTGTACTGCGGATTGCTTATAATTTTTTGCTATGCTTTAACATGTAAAATTTTAGGGAGAGGTGCTCCAGAACCTACCTTTTTTTACTACTTAAACTATTAATTGTAACAATAATTTTTATTTGATTTATTATTAGATAACAGACATAATCTATAATATTATGTATTGTCCCAAAACTTAAAAATGAGGAGCGACCTAGTTGCCCCTGGATTATGTAACGTAGACAAACAACCGTACACACATTGAGTTAGTTCAAACATTTTTGTAGATTTAAATATTTAAATACGCCGCTGTAAATAATGTGTATGTGCGATCGAGTGCACTGTTTTTCGTTATACTTAATAATATAAATAATCGACGAAAAATAAAACGGTCATCCTAACCTATCCCTGATATAGTACCAATATATTATATAAGTGATCCATTTAACATAAAACGCTCATTATTTTAGAAAAAAATACAATTTTTAAAAATAATCCGTTTACATAATTTTAAGTCACTAAAAAAAACATTCCTGAAAAAAAAATGTATTTTTTACTGTTTTTCTTATTATTTTTTTTTTTTTTATGTTTTTACTCTTGCGAATGAAACATTAATTTTAAATGCCATAATGTTATCTTATTCCGAAAGAGAATATTATGTATTTGGAGTATTTCAATCTATAAAATTCGAGTTTCAGACAAGTAGTTTATTAATATTATAACACTTACACACTAATAACTCATAAATTGCTCATCTAAAATACGATTTTTATACATCGGAATTACTCCAAAAAATTAAAAAAAAAAACGATAACGATAAAAAAAAATGCTGTTTTTTAACTGCATAAAATTATGTAAAACAAATATTTTCAAAAACATCAATAATTTTTTAACCATCGAGTGTCTTACGTGGATCTAAACGGTTCGACGGGTATATATTATATATTTTTATTATTTTTTTATTCATCGGACATGATTATAATCGCTGCAATTGTATAATATTTTGTATGCCTTGCAGGCCGTGGATACGGGTGACACGATATCGTTTACCAGCACGGACCAGTGCCGGATGGAGAAGCTGGTGCTAAATTTCGCGGACATCGGCTGGGAAGACTGGGTGATCTATCCGAAGGGATTCGAGACCAATTACTGCGCGGGCGGTTGTCTGTTCCCGCTGGGCAAGGGATCCAAGCCCACCAACCACGCGACCGTGCAGAGCCTGGCCAGGTCGTTCGGCCGGTTGTGGGACGTGCCGGAGCCCTCGTGCGTACCCGACACGCTCGCTCCGCTCACGCTGCTCTACATGGACCGGTCCAACCACGTGTTGCTCAAGAGCTACCCCGACATGAGGGTGGTCACGTGTTCATGCAAGTGACGCGGCTCTATACCGCGACCACGGTTATGCGACATGTCGGATGACATTGCGCAACGTGGCACCAACATAACTTAGCACGATGTACCTACTTATTATACTATTCAAATACCCGCGTAATTTATTAATCTGCCGGGCGTATCCCATAACGATCTGCAGACACATTCAAATGTAATTTCAACGCAATCGTGTCAGGTATTCCTGATGCACCGTCTTTATATCATTACAAAATGGCGATGATCCGTTATTATCGACTACGGAAGGCTCTACGTTCATTATTTTCCGAGTAGATTATTGTGATTTCGAAAAACAGGTATTTATAATGTTTAGTTTGAAGTGTTTATTTACACGTACGTCGTTTAAAAATCTGAAAAAATCACAATTATTTAGTTGATGGCAAGATTTTCTTGTAAAAATGTAATGTTATAAAATACATACTTTAAGCCGTATAAAAAATACTTTTTTTTTGTAGTCACAAAAATCGACCGGAAATATTATTAGTGTAAACATCGTTAAATGTATCACTCTGTATACTATACGTAGGTATAATATACATACTTTATTGTATTGTATACATAATTACGCACTCGTATTATTATTATAGTATTTCGTTTACCCCACATCATGCGCATAATACAGCGAAATAATAATAAAATTATTAGGTACGGCAAGTGACAAAAAGAAAAATTTAGTGTTACCAAACCATGTGGTGTTTTGTATAACTTTAATCAGTGCATATTTAGGTATATCATTGTCCATTGCGCAATATTTATGAACTGTTATTATATATTAATGATATTTATTGAAAATTGTAATATTAAAATATACTATTATTATATTGTTATCGTCCATGATAGCTGCAGATAAATGCTCAATAATATTAATTGTAATAATAACGTAATAAACATTTTGTGACGTCGCGCAAATAAATAAATAATAAATAGATTATATAATGCAACTCAGTTGATCCAAATCGACTCTTTCAACAATGGCTGCAGTATTTTGGACGTGCGAGGTCTCAACATTGGAAAAAGCAATAGTTTTATTTATTTTTTAAAATATAATGCACACTGTCTGTATATATTATTATTCAGATTTAAGTGGATGCGGCGTACAGTCAGATGATAATTATCTTCCTCCACAAATTGTGTTTACCATAATATTATTACTTTGTTTTTAAATTTTTTATTTTCAATGAAATATAAATGTGACGACTCAATATTTGATGACGATAAGCAAGGATTATAATATTATCGTACCAATATTTTGTCGAATGTATCTAATATTATAATATCATGTTATATTATTACTTAAAGTTTAAGATTAATTGTATTATACCATTTTTTAAACTCCGAATTTTCATTTTAATATGTTAAGGTATTTATTTTATCAGCAAAATGTATTAATAAATGTGTAAATACCTAACAAACCCTACGCTTAAACTTATATGTAATATGTACTTGTAGAGTAAATTACTTATTTTAATAAAATTACTATTAAACCTATTTAACTATACCATATTATTATATTTGTGAATATGTACCTATGCGTTTTATATGTAAACATGAGAGACAATCGTTCTATCAAAATATACATAAGTAAATTTAATTATACAAATCACACTATATTATTTTAATGAATCTGTAAATGTCTATTTTACACAGGATTTTGTCATACATACATTTTTTTTTGTTAGAAGACTAACAATTTTAAGACTATCCGAATTAAATATACATCTTTTGTGCCGCAATTCATCAATTGCATCAGGAAAATATCATAACGAAAACATGAACGTATTTCAATATAGTCCCATTCAAATCGAAAATATTCACGATCTCCAAATTATACAGAGTGATCCATTTAAAGTAACACCTTATTATTTCAAAAATTATTTACATTTTTGGAAATATTTTTGTTACATGGTATGAAGTCGTTACAAACAACAATTTTCAAAAAAAATTATTTTATAAAATATTTTTTAACTTTATTATTTTTTTTAAGTTTTTTACTTTTTTGAATTACAACATACAGTTTCGATTTTACAATCCAAAGTAGAATATTTTTCTGAGTATTTTTGTACATAAAAATCGTATTTTGGACGAGTAGTTTATGAATTATAAGTATTTGAAGTTTAGACGAGTAGTGTGGGGTGGTATGCGGTACCCCACAAAATGTTGGTTCACTCTCCGCTCATCTAAACTTCAACACTTATAACTCAAAAACAACTCGTCTATAATTCGATTTTTAGGTATCAAAATACTTAAAAAAATATTCTGCTTTAGATTATGAAATTAAATATTTAATAAAATAATTTTTTTTTTGAAAAAAATGTTGTTTTGTAACGACTTGATACCATGTAATAAAAACGTAAATACTTTTTGAAATATTGAGTGTCTTGCTTTAAATGAATCACACTGTATTATAAGATTAAGAATATTAGAAATAGGTACTAATTTTTTTCGATATTTTATTTTATAAATGATTCTATTAAGGATGAAACAATACTGCGCATACCACAGATAATATAATATAAAATAGTGTTGTATTATATCAGTGTTATACAAACTAATCATTTGTGAAAATGTAAAATAATTATTTGTGTAACTTAATTTATTCTACAAATAATAAAATTATACTTTCTAGTGTTCATTGGTAGAAATTCCGTTTTGATCAATTTTTGACTGTATTACATGACGTAAATAGCAAACGTGTAAAATGTGGTGGCGCAATCGATGAAGTGTCATACTTCAACATGTAGGTACTTCAATATCGTTTGGTGCAATATCAATGTATAACCTTTTTTAAACCCATAATTTTTTTTTACCTGTGGTTTTTGGCGCAATTTATATACACCTATAATATTTACCTCAAATTGATCTCTTTACACGGTGTGCAATAAATTAATAACTATGCATTGGTATACTTTCATGCATGGTTAAATATCCAACAATTGTTTAAAAAAATAAGTGGTAGGGTAGGTTACTGATCAACTGTACAGATGTCGATGTGAAGTGTATCTCGTCATTGAGCAAGTCACTGTAATGTATGGATTAAATTTAAATTCAATGATAAATCATTGAATATAAAAAGTGGTTCTAAACGAACGTGTCTATATTTCTATGACTACCTACATTTTAATACTTATATTGCTAATAAAGTAATTTATTTTATTACTAGTAATACGGTAGATATTGAATTAGTTTTTTTCGAAAATATTGCATTTTAAATTGTTAATTTAATGTGTATTTGTTGTATTCATAAAATACAATAATAAAGATAAAAGTTTCAAGTCACTAAAAATAATGTTTTTGAATTACAACAAAAAAAACAAATCGTTGTTCTTTGTTATAATGTGCATATAATTTCATATAAATTTAAACTACAGACGTCTGTAAAAAATGTTATATATTTTTTAAAATTTTTAGGTTTTAGTATAAACTAAATTTACTTACTTTATGTTCAATGTATAATGTATATAAAATATCAATAATAACCAGTTGATAAACATTTCAAATTTCTATGTTACTTCAATTTTTTAGTTACACTAATAAAAACAAAACCAATTTTTTCAAAAACTGTTTTTGCATACATTTTGAATCTCAGTTTTTCATAATTTTTTATTTGTTTTTCATGTTCATTTTGAAAAGTCTTTGAAAAATCTTATTTTTGACCCACCAAAATATCATTGAGATTAAATTATTTACCAGAAACAACCCCCAAAGTTGAAAATTAAATTATTTTTACTGCTTTAAAATATGATGACAAATACAAAAATCAATAAATCAATTAATAAAAAAAACATTCATTATTGTAAAATCAATACATTCATCGCTCTGCTCAGAACATAAAATAACTTATTTTATCTTTAACTATTTAAGTACAATGTTTAAAAAATGAACATTTTATATGTTAAATATTTTTCTTTTTACTTAATTATCGTTATATATTATTTTTCTATGCGACCCGTTGTAACTATTTAGTTTAATTTGTATACTTTTACAGTCCGTACAGTATAGGTCAGATATAGTTCACTTTGAATAAAACATGATGTATCTGTAAACAACTAAAGCAGCAAAAAAAAAAAAGATTTAACTTTTTAAGACAAAAAATATTTAATGCATATTTTCTAAAAAAACATTTTGATCGCTACAATAAGACGTTCTAACATATTTTAATAGAATAAAAATAAATTCTATACGACTTGCAAAAGCATAAAGTTACGTTCGGTTAATTTTTTAAAATGTTTACGCCGCCGTCGATGACGAAACTATTAGTTTTCAACATATTACTTGGTGAGAGGTGGCGTGGTAGTGATAATAATAATGTATACAACCGCGTGTAGAAGTGGGAAAACTCGCCGTATAATAATATTATTACACTGCATATAGAGTCGTATTACGTATTATAATGGATTGGATGGACTGTTGAGTATGTATACATCTTAAACTGTAACCGGCCAGTCGTGTTTTAGTGACTGATACCTTTTGGTCGCGAATGCTCCGAACCAATGATAAAAAAAATCGTATCGTTCGATTATCATTAGAGTTGTCATTTTAATACTTCCTCACTAGTTTGAAATCGACAGTGGTGTATTTTTTGTTGTTCTAATACAAGTGAACTCTACACGAGTGATTTTGGACTGTATAAAATGACTCTTACGCGGACGCCAAGTTCTTTGCAGCCGTATAGACTGAACACGGTAAGTTAATATTTTTTTTTTTCGAACAAATTTTGTCTTAGAATAAGATATCTAAAATACAATAAAACTTTTTAGTAGTGAAAATTATATTAGACACTTTCGCGCAGTTAAACACTCTTGGCCACTCGTAGTTTTACGAGTGTGAGATTCTACATTATTATGACCCGAGGTTGTATAGAGAATAGAAACTAAACCGCTTATTATAGATATATGTATTTTAACACGACAATCTACATTAAGTACTCGTAATATATTTGTTAGCTCAGTATTTACAATTTTTTTTGTTTTTTGGGGGCTTTGGTTAAAATAAAAATGTCAAGTACGTACTTTGTTACTATGTAAGGGTGGCCAAAATAAAAAAAAAAAAACATTCAAATCAACTTTTTACTCCATGGATACACTCTTGTTTATATCTACTTTATATATACTCATCAATGTAGTACCTTTTTTACACATCACTGCAGTCAATAATTCTGTAAGTTAGTTGGTTAATTAATGGTTTATGAAATTGTTTTTGAAAGTTTACATACAGTTATTAAAATCTAGTAAAATTAGTAAAAATGCTTGGGTTTTAAATTTCAACATCTCCACTAGTAGGAAAATGATTCTAGTTGATAGGTGCATAAAGAGAGGAAGTGGGAGTCAAAATAAAACGATTAAATTCAAAAATGAATAACCACAGTTGCTTGAAATTTTTCTCAATTATTAAATTATAATTTTCTACTCATGATATAATTTTCAAAATATTTTGACTTTTAGCTAGTTGTAAATAATTGATATTTTAATTTTTTTTCTATAATTATTGATAAAAAAATATTCACTTAGTCAAAAATCTTTTTATATAATAAATAATTTTTATTTAATACAAGGCTCTTCATAAATAGTTTATTCTGAAACCAAAAATCTAAAAAATATATACATTTTTTTTGTTGACATTTGAAATTAAATTTTGGTTGAAAATTGAAATTAGATATTTTAACAAAGACTAACAATTTTAGTTATTTTATTTTAATTAAAAAATATTTTTCGTGGAATTTGAAACTTTTACGTATATTATTATTATTACGAGTTTTATTATTATATTGTAGATCCACAATCTACGGGTAGTTTCTTTTTATCAACCATTTTCATGTAATTCATACCATATACCACTCATATGCTTATTGTAAAAAAAATAATTTACAAATTATATATATCAAATAAAAATTAAAAAAAAAAAATGACACTTTCAAAACATTTAGTTGAATTTTATGCTATTGCTCAGTACCTATATTTATACCATAAACCTATTCATACTGTTCTATAATATTTCGGTATTGACTCAGTTATTAAAAACAATATATACTATTATATTAGTATAATAAATGTAATGCTTCCCTCAAAAATTAATTAAACTTACTGTATTAGTCAAGGCTGTACTCAATATCCCCTTCCCGGATATTTTTAAAAGGTAGAAAAATATTAGGAGTAAACATTGTTTACTGACTTTTATATTATAGAATAATTTTATATTTTCGTTAAAGCAGTAATAATAAGAATAAAGAGTTTTTATATTTTTAACGTAAAAATGATAAATGTCCAGTATCTATATTAAAAAAAAAAAAATTTTGAAACTCCTCCCACGAATCTAATTTTTTATATACGGCTTTAGACTCTTACTAATAGTAAAATAAATTAATTTAATAGAAATATAAATATTAAAATAATATATCATAAAAATATACTTAATACACTAATATAGACTGAGATACGGTCTTAGCTCAAAATCGTTTTTCATAAACAATGAATCTTGTAACTTAACATTTTTTTTTTTTTACTTTAAACTTTATAAATATATTTGATTGAACAATTCATTACTTTGTGTTTTTAATGATCTATTTTATGATATTATTATAAAATTTTTTCTCACTTCAAATAATAATTCCTATATACACACTTCACATAAGATTTACTTAGATATCATTTTATTCCAACTCATAATTTAGAAATTCAAAGAATTAATATAAATACATTATAAATAATTATTAATATTAGTCATTATAATTACATTTTAATATATAAATACATTGTTATTTAATGGTGTTTCAAGTAAATAAAAGCTAGAACCTTCGAAATCATAAACGTTTTCTGTAGTGTAATTTCCAAAACAGAAAACGATGATATATGTTTCTCAAGGGAAGGGATACAAAATAGGGGACTTTACTATGGCATTTATGAAATTGGACAACAACTTTTGTAATCTAAACTCTGAGTTTCTGTGATGTATAAGATTGACGAAAAATTGTATTTGATATTTAGATAAAAGTTAAATTTGAAAAAAACAACATTTTACAAAAAAGATATTTATAAATACAGTAAAAACTATGATTTAAAATAGGATGTATAATTTAAATTAGACAGTCTTGGGAGTAACTTATTTTACGTAAGTATATAATTTTACTATAAACGACGATATAAAAAATATCTACAAATTTTTTGTATACCTATTTAATATAATAATGTAAGAATGTTTACAAGACATTTCTAATTTAATATGAACATTTTCTAAGACAATAACTATAATTTTTGGTTCTTTAAACATACTAGCTTAATGGTCCATGTTGTTAAAGGTTTAAAAAAATAAATTTTAGGTCCACCATTTTTTAAATTTTTGAATGGCTGATTGCATCTATTTATTTTACAATAAGTAATAAGTTATTACTATGATTACGTATATATACATAATATCGTATAAACATATAAAATAATTATAATAATAATTATATTTTCAACGGTTTTAAGAAAATTATTTCAGTGCAAAATTATTTGCTGATACTATAAAGACTAAATTATAATTTATAAATAACGATACAATGTGTAGGTCAATACATTGTTAAATTAATAAATCCTGAAATGAATACATTCATGATGATGGTATTGAAACATTAATTTAATAATAATATTATTGGTGTATTTTTAACTTTATTCGTAATGAAAACCAGATATGACCTAATGGTATGACTTCATAATTTTGGAAATGGTTCACATTTTATTGTACATACAATTGGTGAAACGTAAACAAAGTTTGAATTCGCGAAAAATTTGATTAATATGTTTTGATAATATTCTTCTTGTGACTATTATATTGATATAATAATATTATTATTGTTCAATTAATTAATTTAACGCATAACAAAGGCACATCGTATTAAACTATTACTATAATATAATACTTTACGAGACGTAGCTTTTATACAACTAACATCAAGTCCTTAACAATTATATCTGGATTAAGTGCGCGTTTTGTTCGAAGTGTTTGTTATATTTATTGAATTGGTACTTTATCACATCAAATAAAAATATTATTTGTGAAAGATTTTGTAGTAAACTCAAAACATTGTACATAGGTAATAACATCGTACCATTGTTTTGGTTTTTGTATACTAATCGTATCAAGCGAATAATGTATATACGATGGCATTGCAGTCTTATATTTCACTACGAACAAGTATTATCATCATGATTAAAATTAAAACAACAGGATGTTTTATTTTTCATAATAGGTACCTACCGTCATTGCTCAATACTTACTACTTTCTCCGAGTTCTTTCGCGCATATCATACCGCGTATGGTTATTATGACTGTTACAATACTATATATTATTATCGCAATCATCATCACTGCTATTATTACATAACACATCGGATTACCGCGTATTCTGTTTAAGTCGAGTAAAAAGTCGTTGTGTTTGGTTTCATCGCACTCGACGAATCCCTATTCCGCCGTAGCAGTCGTTGGAATATATTACGATCATTATTATTATTATATACTGGAATTCCGTCGTCCGGCTTAATTAATTTTTCACTCATTATTATTAATAAATACCGCGGCTATATTATATTATAACGAAACGCTTAAGATACCCAACATTAGCCCAGACACATTTTTTATTTTAATTTTTACATACGATCGCGTCTTCAAGGACATCCGGTCAACTAGTAAAATTACGCAAGACGATGGTTTATTATTATTTTTTTTTTTTAAAAAGTTTTTCGAAACACTCGTACATCGCGTTCGTCGAATTCTAACTGTGATTCATTTACGATACCAACAGTTTATAATATTATGACACCTATGAATCATAGAGCAGTTGTGTGCATAATATAAGTCTTCGTACACTCCGTCCACATAACGGGTAACACCACTTTTTTAAACCTATGTTTTCATTATCGACGTTGTACACTTTCACCGTAGACGTGACCTTAAGTCTCGTACAAGTGCATCGAACTTCGCGCGTTTCCCATGTCGTTTCGTTTAATACACCAATGGCCACGTGCAATAATTATAATAATAATCATATAATGTGTTATTAAGTTATACCTCTATATATATATATATATATAATATTAAAATTATAATAGTGTGATTATCGATATATTTTGTAGCGACTGCGTATCAATACGATATACATAAACGTATAGGTGTGTAATAACTGATACCGCAATTAATAACAAATTCAATGATTCGTTTAAAGACGTTATGTCTGCATCGTTCTGCCTCATAACGGTGGACGGTCGGCTGTAGCATAACATTATCCTTGGGAATTGAATAATACACGAAAATTATCCACACAACACTTTCACTCATTTCACTTTCTAACATGAGTAAATATTATTTGCGATTGTCGCATGATACCATATACCATATATTATAATAACATAGGTAGTTACTGCAATTGACGTTCGGGTTTGATGGAACCGTTAAAAGTCTCATAGTTTCCCAAACAACATAACAATATATCATATTATGCATATTACGTGTATCGTTGTGTTTTATATCACTGTAGTACTGTACTTACGTCTAAACTGTTATTATCATCAATGACATGGCACTATTATACACAATATCCATTTAATATTGAATATAGGTATATAATAACTTGGTACCTGTACCTATGCTACTTTATCGCCTGCTCATTGTCACTATACTTACATTTATAATGTTTTTAACGTTCTTTGTCTGTTGCAAAATATACCTACTGTTTTATAAGGAACGCGTGTTTCGACGTATTTGATCGCCGGCGCGATAACAGCTTTGTTTCTCTTTCTATAATTTGTTTTTTTTTTGTTTTTTAATCTGATGTTTGCAAAGGATTATCATATTGCAAATTGGCGACATTGAGCATTGTATACCTAGTAGAATTTAAATTTCATAGTTCAACCATAATTTTTTAATTTTTTTCAATCTTGTTTCAAAATTATAAATTATTTTTATATTGAATTGTTATAAGCTATCAATGTCTTATATTAAAAATATATTATGATCAATTTAATGCATGGTCCAAAATGATGAACGAAATTACTTCCTTATTAATTGTTCAAATAAATGTATACTACGGAGTTTTTGTATAGATTTAGACTAAACAATTGGAAAAAACCATTATATAGTTTTTTTATTAGGTAAGTAATGGTCAATATGATTTACAGTATGTTTGTTATTTAAAACACAGTTATTTTCAATAAACAATATTATTTATAAATAAGAAAAATAAATATATAATTAATATACCTTTATAATACTGATTTGTAATAAAGTATTAAGTTTAGATACACATTCTTTATGGTATGTAGGTAAATATAAATTTACTTATTTAAAACAGCAAAACAAATTAATTTATTTCAAATGTATTCATAGATATAAAGTATTAACAAATCATTGATAGAGATTTATAGATTATAATATTATATACTTTATACATTTTTAAAAGAAGGTCGGTAAGCATCAATTAGTGCTTTTATTAATTAAATCAATCCAATCCGGGAATGTTGTTTGGCTGTATAGTAGGTAACAGGTGTCGAGTGCTTCTCGTAATTGAGTATTACCGTAGCTATAGGTCACTAAAATGGATATTATATTAATTTTAATTTAATTAAATCGGTGTATACGAAGGTAACCTTCGTAGATTTTATGAATAATATTTTTTAAAATTAAACAAAATAACAAATTTGTAATTTTCCCATTCAATAACGTAAAAATGTCATCTTGAATTTAATAAATATTTTCGAAATACTACAGCTACAATTAATGAAAAACCTTGTATAACTTTTTCAAACTTTTAAACCGTGCATAAACATTGCTATAAATATATAAAGAAAGAAACCAAAAAGTTATATGATTCCAAATACCTATAGATAAATTAAAATGATTCTAGATATTTTGAAAACATGTACTATGTCTAGTTTTGATGAGATAAATATTTTATTAACATTTTAAGTCTGAATAAAAATAAAAAAAAGTGGAAAAGAAGAGGTAGCCTCTACCTTGTAGATATATTTACGCGAGAATATCCAATTTTGTCGAAATTTAAAATTTATAAACTCATAAAAAATATTTGTTAAATTACGCTCATTTCATTTTTAATTCCAACAACAACTTATAAGGAACGTTATATATATTATTTTATTAAACTTTATGATGAATATTAAAACATTTTAATTACAGAAAAAAGTTGCGCATCTTTATTCGCGAAAATTTCTTTTTGAACGCTTATAAAAAATATTGTGACTATATATTTTTTGATATCTTTAATCGGTATATGAACAGACTTAGAAGAATTCTAACCGAGCAAAAATGTTGTTATCGAAATATTTTATAAAAAAAAAATCCCAAAATACCAACTTGATCCAATTTGCTAACAGAAACCACCGCCAGAGTTGAAAAATAAAGCATTTTTACTGCTCCAAAAACACATATCATAATAAAATCAATCCTTCACTGCTTTACTTAGAATCTAAAACAAAATTAATTTTGCCAAAAACTGTTTTTGTGTAAAAATGTTTGTTTTTCCTTATTTTATTTTTATTTTTATTATCGTATTTCTCGATTATATTAAAATGCAATGCCATCGCTGGATGATTCCTTCACTTAACGTGCCGTTTTTATAATTTATTATTATATATTTTTATTTTTTTTTTTTAACACTGTTGATTAGATTTTAGATACTTCAGCTTATTGTACTAAGTAATTAACAAATTGATGAATTATCTAATATAAATTAAAAAAAAAATAAAACAAAAAAATATTGAGAGGTAAAGGGAATTTTGTCTTTTGAATATCAAATTAAATATATAATTACATTTGAAAATTAAGATATTTTTTATAATATAATTATAAATATAAATATAATACATATAAGTTGTTAAGGATTTTAAAATAAATTAAAACTTTTACTATAAAACTAGTTACAATGCTTGACTGTTTTAGGATTTGTCGAACTACATAGCTTGTAGATTGCTATGTTTACCAGTTACATAGTAAAAACATTATTTACCTACTTTGAAACGATAAAATTAAAATATTCTATAAATTTATAAATATACATATTATATTTATACAGAAATACATAAAATATAAATAGTATACCCTACAGTGTTTTGGAGCTAAAAATGTAACAAAAAATAATGGAATTCTAATGTACAAACCATTTTAAAAAATCAAAACACCCCAGGACACTGTTTAACATGTTTTATATTCTGCATTAATAATTTATTGTTCTGTTTTAGTTCAACGTAAGTACGTATACATTTCTTAAGAATAAATGTTTTTTTTTTTTTTTTTAATCGAATAATATTAATATTTTGTTTTTTAAAAATGATTTTTTTTTTATCAGTTTTTATCTTGTACCTACCTACAATCATAATCTTAAAAACGATAATCTAACATATAATATTGATCTTAATAAAAATATGATAAGCCTAATTATTTAGTAATTTATTTACTTAAAATTTACACCGATTTTCGCATTTCTCTTTAACATCATATGTAATATAATATTTAAATATACTTTTTTCTTAGGTATGTCAGTTTTTATTCAGAATGACTTTCGTCGATTAACTTGTTTGCTTAGAAGGTTATTCTACAATTTCTCTTTTTATGTTTCATTTTTTAAGATAGATGTGTAGCAAGGTAAATACATAACAAATATAACATCGTGAAAGTAGTATTTCATAAAACTATTTGGATTAAAAAATTATTTTTGATTCTGAGTGGAGGAATATATATTGGTTTTACAATGATGTGTTGTTTATATTCTTTATTTTTATTATTTCTTTTTGTGTCTGAAAAAACTTTTTATAGTAGAAAACTAATAAAAATGCTCCGATCATTAATTTTAAGAAAGGTTTTTGGTAGCATATTGCACTTAGTTTTTATTTTGAAGAAATTTACCAGTCATTTTTAAAATAATAAGAAAAAAATAAAAATTTACGACATTTTTTTTAAATCGTAACATTATTACTGAAATAATTGTTTGGTAACCATAGTTAAACTATCTCCACTCAGAATTTTGTTTTTCATCGTCAAAATGATTTATCATTGAATTCAAATTTAACATATCCATTACAGTGGCCTATTCAATGACGAAGTTCATTAGACATCTTACTGCACGTCTGAACAGCATAGTAGTTACTTATACTTGACGGCTCATGATAATTTCCTTTCTATTGAATTTTCTATCTCTATTGTAAGTGCCTACATAAATAATGCAAAATAAGTATTGGCATATTTAACTAACAGGCAACTATTGTTATTTTTTGAACGTTATACAACTATCCATTATTATTTAATCTCAATATTTGAGTTTTTTTAAATTAACTATTTATACTGATTTAATATTTTTCCATGCATATTATTATAATTATTCCAGGTACAGTTAAAAAAGAATATTATTACATATTTGAATTAAAACTTTATAATATTGTGTGACATCTAACAATGCCTTTTGCAAACAAAAATAGCGAGCATTTGACCACGAGAGGGCGCACTTTATTTACCCCATCGTTTTTATTATTATTTTATCCTACTTTTTTTTAAAAGTGTAGAGGGTGCCACAATGTTAATTACAAAAACATAATATGTAACAAAATAACTAGAATATTCAGTAAGTTACGCATAAAGGGACGTTTTTAAATGTAAAATGTTAAATTTTTACATAAACGAAAAAATTTCGAATATCATCTTATAGTTAATTAATATAATTACTAGTTATTATTTGGTAGGTAGGTACATAGTTTATAATATATATTTTCGTACATAATATAAATATGGTTAATGTATACAGTATACAAGTTTTATGTTTTTGTTTTTTTTTTTATAATTATTTACTTTGAATGATTAATCATAACTAAACCAGGTTATTTATTTATTATTTATTACTAAAGCCCGAAATTATGTGCACTAAAACATGTGAAATATGTATGCATATATGCACTTATTATCATTAAAATAAACACTCAAAATATGTAAAATATGTTAAGTAAAATATTCATCTTATTAACAATTGTTTGATACAAGTTTAGTTTAAACGTGTGTACAATTTATCAAAGAATTCATAGTAAAATAATTTAAAATTAAATTTAAAAATATACAATTTACTAAATAATATTTAGTAAAATAATTTAACACGTCCAAGTGATTTTAATATTTTTTTTTTCATATTTATGATTATTTCGTCTAATTTTGGAAAAAACAGAACGATTTTTTTCTGATATCTTATGTAGCAAGGCTAATTATGTGGATAATTTTACAGTAAAATGGTTTTATAACTTTTGCTGCTTTAACCATACATAGCGCAACGTCCGAAATGAAACCGTAATTTTGTTATAATAACATAGGACGTATTAGATATTTTACCTAACCAATAAGAGTTCTTCTATAAATGTTTTACAGCAAACCTTATCTTGTTATATTGATAAACAATTAACAATTGAGTGTAGCCAATTAAATCACAGATCAACGAGTCGGTAATTGAGTAAAAATAAGTTTGTCAGATTTTTATTTAGGTAATAATATTAACAAAATATAATTTTTTACAATATAATATGTATTATATTATATTAAGTTATAATTAAAAATGTTTCAAATATGCAAAAATAAGCAAAATCAAATTTCGCCTATACTCTCAGATTCAAATTAGTTTCTTACTTAGCTATATTTTAAACAAATAAATAGTTACATACAAATGCACATAATTCCGGGGCCTACTTATTACTTAAGATGAACATCGTTCCAACATTTTAGTATGTAGTATACTTGTACCTATGTATATTCGTATTTTGATACATTAATAGGAACTTATACCTACGACAGAAACTTTTTTTTTTCATTTTAGAGTTGGACAATATTAAAATGTATTTTTCTTAAATGTAGTTATTAAAATTTAGTAAATATATAGTAGGTTACTGGAATATTATAATTTCTCAGTGTACCTAACCTATACCTACGCAATGATAACTTTATAATAAGTTACTTATATTAATTATTTATTTTTATAGAATATTATAGGATAATTTTAAAATATTAGTACTTGCTCGTATATTATAATAAATAATAAATAAATAATTTAGATATTCAATAAATAACATTATATTATACATTATATAAACACATATTTAGTGTTATAGTATATACCTACTATAATATTAATTAATCACAATTCAAATAAATGTATTAATTGTTAATGTCATAAAACAATTATTGTTCAAGGTCTTTCAATTTGATCTAATTATTATTATTTACGTTATAATTTTAAAAACTACTTTCACTCGCTTTCGACCTTCGTTTTTATTTCTTTTTATGATTCATATTTATATTAATTTATTGGCAACTCTAATAATATTTTCATTTATTGTTTTAGGTTATTGCACTATTAGTAATCCTTGTTTCAATGGTGCGATGTTTCCCGTTAAATGGACAACAACTTGATTCTGCGGTGGAAGGCGTACAAAAATATTTGGAATCGTCTGGTTTTCCAAAAATGACTCGTGGTGAAGTTTTGGATTTTTTGAATGATTTCTCAAAGAACTCTCGAGTAAGCCGTTCAGATAATACTGCAATGAACGTTAAAAAAGATATTGCGTACATTACGTACGTCACACCACAACCAGATTTAATGCACTCAAAAACGCAAATACCACAAGTATGGAATGATGTGACGAAAAGTACAACTTTTCGTCCAAAAATCCCTACTGGTGAATCACCGCTTAATTATGGATATCCAATGAGCTTAAATAAACAAACTGATCCATCACCGCCATCGACCACACCAATAATATTTGTGACAGTACAAGGCAAAAATTTAACAAGTAATACAAAAACTGAGATAATGTTGCAAACAATGGACGCGAGAAACGCACAGAAAAAAAGTATCGGACCTTCTGTCGATTTAAACGCTTATGCTAAATTCAAGAAAATCCCCGAAGCCAGAAATTTGAAAATCGACGATGATATGAAAGGTTTTCTCCACAATTTCGGACTATTGGATGATCCAATATCAGGTAAATCGATTAGTTCAAATTCCAATCAACCGCAAAGACGAAATGACGATGCTACCGCTACAGAAACCGTGGATGAAAAACTATTGAAGTCAATTCTGGCTGAAACCGGCAATGACGGTGTAAACGTATCGCAGATTCAACCGCTACTCGAAAGTGCATCAACCCGGGGCCATGTATTTAACCCGTCCGAATCCCACGTTAAAACTGTAGATGTTAACAGGATAGCGAAGATAGTGGAAAATATACGACTGTTGACCGACGATAACAATACTATTTCATTATCACAGGATGCTATCCAAAAAAAATTAGAAAACATAACGGCGGCCATAGCTGCTATTGATCAGCCTACCGACAACAAGGAATTTAACGGGTACGAAGTGTTTTTCGACGACAATTCTAAAGAAGTCGATTCAGATCTTCCCGATTTGCCTACTGTTTCAGAGACCCAACCATTGAGTAAAGCACAGAATCCACCTGATCCATTGTCAACCAATGAACTTCAAATGCTGTTAGAAAAGAATAAAAATGACGTGAAACGTCAAGAGCCAGTGAGCGAAACGATTATACCTAATATCACAACCTCTACCGAAGAATCCATAACTGTCGCTACGTCCTCCGAAGCAGTGGTGACATCAGCATCCACTGACTCATCTTCGGAAGCAACGTCTGTAGAAGTAACATCTGGCGCTAGCGCAGCGAGAGATTCTTCTACGACTGCTGATCCTAACCCGAATCTAACTCAATTGGCTGAATCATTTGGTGGAGGTGAGACTGCCAGTAATCCACCGATAATCGATGAAGTAATTACACCTGGACCCGAACGACCTAAGAATGGTTTGTACTTCTATGTGGACTGGAACTCGTTTTTGACAGTTAACGGAGGTCAAAAAAACCAAGTTAATTTGAGGTTTGCCCCGAAAGCTGGGAACCCAAATCATTTTATCAAGGTCAACATACCATAATCAGTTTTAGACGTTATTAAATTATTAATCTAGATACCTAATATATATATATATATATATTACTACGTCGGCTCTTTTCGAGATGCCATTTACTATAGATATGTTGTACAGTTGTACTATTTATTATATTAATGTAAATATAGTTGTATTAATAAAAAACGTGTTTTATACCTAAGTCGTCAATAGAAAAAAATCCACATCCTTATTATATATGTTCATATATTTTTTTTTTTTTACATAATAATTATTTGAATTTTATAAATATATATATGTATATTTGTAAGTGGTGCCCATAAAAATTCTCTTTCCCCAGACACCACTCGAAATTTTCTTTTGAAATTTTACCAGCTACAAACATATAGTGAATAAAAACACCACGCAAGTGCTAACAAACGAATGCATTGCCCGTTCGCGTAATAAGTGCTAACCCTCCATTAAAATATTTCTTCAATTCGCCCCTAGGTTTAATGCCCCGCCCATGTTAGTACCGAGTAACGACTTTTTTTTTTCTATTCTGTGTCCCCAGAATAATTGTCTGCATTAATAATGCCACTAATGAGATCGAGAGGAAGTGCTGCAGTAGGTACCTATAGCCTATAGGTACCTATAACACGGCGTAATATTACGCGATGCAATCACTGCTAAAGCGCACATGACATGAACATTAAAATATTTAAAAGTATTGTATTTATATACCTCTATAACGACTGTGCATTGGTATAAAATAGATCATTATTATGTTAAATCATGTATAAAATAAAACTATTAATAATAGGTATACATAGAATAATATGAATATACATCTACAAAAGCTGCTTTATATAAAAAATGAATACTTTTGCAGTAATGGATGCATTTATTCTTTATATTATATTATTGCTTTTATTGTGTTTTATATTCTTCCATAATAAACAATATGAACCAAACCGAAAAAAAACAATTACAGATATGAAACAATTTCAAATTGACCATTGTATACAGTTAGTAATTTTTACAATCACAAAATGTCATCCAAATACAAATAATTATAGTTAAACACATTCTACACTTATTTGATAACTGTAAGTAAATACCCGCATACAATTTTAAATTGTAAATGCAAATTTAAAGCCACTAAGTGTCTCTAATGTGAGATTTTCTACCACGTCTTTTTTAGTTCTTAGTTTATAATTTTTACCAAAATTATTACTTATTGTACACTTGTATAGATTGTAATATTCCAAAATAAAAGTCATTTACAAAAAAAAAAAAAAAAATGCCCGCATAAAGTTATTACAAATTAATTATGTACCTATTCAAATTTTAAACATTACAAAAAAACATTTTTTTCAAGATGTATTATATTTTCAGAAATCAGTGAAACTTTAACGTTTTATTAACATTTAAAATATTATCAAAAAAAAAAAAGCATAAAATAAATAAGCACCTATTTTTATAAATTATTAAAATTATTATCAATTTTAAAATTCAATATTTAAATCATTATAGTTTAAAAAACTAAAAATATTATAGTATTTTTGAATCAAATTTAAGATATAAAAAGGGAATAAAACAATAATTTTTATTTCCAGTAATTTAAATCCATGCATTAAAAAGTAAAAAAAATTTATAAAATATTTCACAACAGATTAGACTTTAATCCAAAATTGAGACGCCTTCAGCGAACTGGTATGAAATATTGTGTGTAAACTAATTATACTAAACAATCCGCCATACAAAAACTTAAAAAAATTAAACATTAAAATAAATAAATGTATAAAACATATTAAATAAAATAATTTGAATCATACATTTAATTTAATCAGTGGCTGGCTTTTTTTCAAAAATTGTCCAAATTTACAAAATTGTTTATATTTCACAGTAATCATATAAGATATTATATTTATTTGAGCTTCAAATTAAGGATTTTTTAATTTTTAGATACAAATTTTATTCGTTATAATTTTACACGAATAAAATAAATACAAATTAATTAATTGTTATTTCATTATCATTTATATAATTCATTATAAAATAGTATAATCACTTACTGTATAAGTATAAACTAAACTGTATAATATATTATCAAGTTTAATCTATTTTGACACTTTATCACATGTGTAATTTTTAGATTATCAAACGTTCGAAATAGAATATAATATTTTAGTTAAAAAAATCATAAAAATTAAATCAAAATATTTTATTTCAGAATATTTAATACAGCATTAATACATTAATACTCGTATAAGAATCATTTATGTTATAACTTATGACATTGCTTACCTACTTAATCTAACTTTATATTAACTGTGGACATTGGTTGTATCACAATCTATCTCTACGTTATTCTTTTTATTACTAGCTGTATAACTTCACTCAACCTGAGAATAAAATAAAATATATAAAATACTGTGCCATAAAGGTCTATTTGGGTTTTTATTTATCTCCGTTTACGGAAAATTGTCGTCGGTATACCTCGTTTTGTAAACTAAGTCAACCGATATGAACAATTCGACTGTGATGGATTACATTATGATTCATATTATAAGTAATTACATAATTACCATGAAATGTAGGTAGGACCTACTATGTTTTACTTATTAATTACAATTTGTAAACAGTTTTATTAAAAATTATGTTTATTTTTTAGTATTAACTGTATAACCATCCTAATACACATGTGTTTTAAGTTTCTAACTCATAATTGTAATGATTTTATGTTTGTTAGAAGTTTGAACAAAAAAATCATGCTCTTTTCATAGTTTTACATTTTTTTCGTAGGTAGCTACTTAAAATTAATATAAATAATAATCAAAAGTTTTAAGAGCACACTTCATTCTTCAAAATGTGATTTTCAAGTAATAGGAAACACTAAATTGTAAGATCAAGAGCATTCTTACTCAATTCAAAGTAGAAAACGTCAATGTACAATACTCGAAAGCTATTAGTTAGTGAATTTGAATTTCACTATTATATGCTGCTAAATTCACGAGCGTATTAAAGGTGCCAAATTATGAGTATCATATTATAGGGGCGCCGGTGCATGAGGTTCAAAGTAGCTATATAATATCGATGAATTTTTATTTATACTATACCTTATATTCAACGTTTAACGTGTATAAATAAAATGTTCGTGAAAATAAAATAAACAAAATGAATGTCAACAGTAAAATGCCGGCTGCATATACTATACTCTAACTTCCAACTATACGAAAAATGGTCTAATCCAAATTACGGCCCGTACGCATTATATCCGTGTCGTGGCCCGAGCTTTTTTTTTGTAATATTTGAGTTATATGTGATTCGATTAATATTTACCATTTTAATATTATGTACCTATCATACATTAATCAAATATAACAATATTATCACTGCCGTTTAATAACAATGACATATGTCGATATATGACATAAAATAAATAAATAAAACAACAGTTTTTAGCGTACCTGTAGTAACAATGTTATAGAATCTATAGTATAGATAGTCTGTATAATGTAATATAATAATGTATAATATTTATTTTTTTAGTATGTAGGAATTCAAAAAAAAAAAGAATAAATAAATAAAATACTGGACCGTGGACGGTTTTTTTTACTGTGCAATGCAACTGTTGTAGCTACTCAAACTTTTAAGGAGTTTAAGTTTTATAAACAAATTTATTAAAATACTATTATGGAACGTTAAGATTTGACAAGTTATTGTGGAAGAATACGTGAAACCTTATAATATTATGTCTATGTTGTTAAATGTTAATGGAAAAAAGGCGCTATTTCATTGTATATCTGGGGCGCTATATTCCCAAATACGCTAAGCTATATTATGTACATAAACCTAACCAATTATTTAACACACCGACAATAAAAAATTTAATCAGGATTGTATTTAATAAGCACGGCTGGCTACTCATAGGCGTGCGCACGGATGCAACAGAAGGTTCATGTGTTGCATCTGAGACATTTTTTGGGCCGATTGATTGGCCTGTGAGCAGCGGCGGTGCAAAGTTATTAGTCGCTTAGTGACAGTCGGCGACCGGCCGAAGCAATTCATTATTCTGATATAAGTAGATGAAATGGATCTGAACCAATTTTTTCATGAGATAATTGATAATTTGCACGATTTTACCTAGTTTACAACAAATAGTTACTTAGCTAGTCAAAATTACGAATTATATTGTTATAGACACCCAAGTAATAATAACGCCAACACACCTATCTGTGAATCATACAATTAATAATTTTGGCTATTCAAAATTTATTCGGCCGATTCCAAAAAATGGGCTACTTTATTCTATTAATTGTTTTATATTGTATACTGCATCTGCGATTAAAGTCTACGTACGCCTATGCAGCTACTATACATTATATTATGCGTATTATTTATTATATTATATACCTTAATAATATACACATATTCCCTATTTATTGATCTATTTCATTATTCAACATTTTAATTAAAAATATTTATGACATAAATGAAAGTATAAAATATTAAATACTTATATAGAAGTTTTCTTAGAAAATATACGAATGATTTTTCACTGAGAGGGAACTTTGTTTTAGCGTAATTTAATTTTTATACCATATTATTATGGTATGTATGCGCTGACATAAATTCAATTGTAAGTTATTATTCTTTAAGTTATTTGAACAAAATGTTAATGATATTGATTGTTATTAGATATATGGACACTGATATAGGTTTCTAGACATAATAATTTTTTTGTAGATCCCTGGGCGTCCCGTAAGAATATCACGTTAAAATATATGTAAAATCACACAAATTAGAAAAATTAACAAATATTTAATTTAAATCGTTTGTGTAATATATAATTATACTTGACATTGTAATCATTTGTATATAATAATATAGTAAACAATAAAATCTTTGAATGACTTCGATTACCATGATACTGATACCCATAATTTTAAGCTATATACTTAATATACACATAAATTGCTGGTTAGATTACCATAGCATAGTAAAAAGTGGGAGAGTAGGTAACCACTCTGCTGTACAGTTATAGATGTCGAGTGTACCTCGTCATCGAATAAATCATTATAAAGTATGTGTTAAGTTTGAATTCAGTGATAAATCATTGCATATGAAAAACTATTCTGAGCGAAGACTGACTAATAGTCTATACTACTAATTTTGTTTTATGACATGTTTTTTGATATTGCTATAAACGATTACTTAAATTCTAACGTAGATATAAGATTCATAAATGTATTATTTTAATATTTGAATTTTAAAATTGAATTCATCAGGTTATTGAAAAGAATTATAAATATATTGGCTTTTATGAATAATAAATTAACAATATGCTTAGCTTAAGTTTAATTTTTGTTTGATACACTTTAACAACTCTACTTATATATTTAATACATACTTCATAATACATTTATTAACTAATTTAATAGTGGTTAATACCAATGATATTTCAAAGCTTAGGTAATAGGTTTAAGTGCTGTATCTGATGTATAATATAAAAGATGAAAATTTATTTTGGTAAAGAAGCAACACTGGACTGCGACCAAAAAGCTTTTACGAATTCTTCCAATGGTTTTTCAATACTGTTCTGAAAATCTGAAGTAAGAAAGAAAAATGTGTATAAAAAAAGAGAATAAAAGATGTACAAATTCAAACCCTTCATCACAATCTGAGTGCCATTAGTGTGATATTCCTACAATTGAATAAAACCATTCAGACATCATCTGCCACCAACATTATGTAGTTTTAAGTTAAGGACGTATTTGAGATGTTTTCGAGAATTATTATATTTTTTCAGCTTTTTTCCCCCCTTTTTTAGTTAACGTTATTTTCATTCTAGTTGAAATAAAATATAACTGTTTACATTTCCAACCAATCTTTAGAACTATATATTGATTTGTGATATTATTAATTGCGCTTGTACTAATTTAAGACATTATACCTGTGTAGGTAATTAGTTATTATTATTACAAACAATGGTATTATTAAATTTAAAATAAAAACGAAAAGCACATTTATAAAATAGTAGAATACTATAATATGTATTTAATCACACAACGAATAAAATAATACTTATAAAATCACAAGTCTAAATTATTTTATAACAACATAATATTGAATATATACTCGAGGTCAACTAATAATGTAAACTATTACAATGATTTGTTTTTATATACAATAATATACATTATTATAGTGTTATACCAGGTTTAAATATATTTATATTAAATAAGGATTAAAATAATAGGATAATTAATTTTTGTTTGAAATGTTTTAGTCTTAAAAACCGTTTATAAATATTTAAGTCAACAAACTCATTTGGTAAAGCGCCTTTTTCTTTTTTTATATATAGTAGAATTTGGGTGTTGGATAAAAATGAAAAAAATCTAAATGAACGTTATTCATAACAAATTTGCTTTCATACTTCGTTTAACTTTATTCTTCACCTTTTCAAATGTCAACTCCCAATGACATTGCTTGTGTCCCCCTTTTGCCATTTTACAATATACTTTTTGATTGCTCAATAAGATGATTTTTATAAAAGTACATATAAAAAATGGGCAAAAGGTAATGGACATTTTGATGATTCACTTTTTATTAGTTAATGAAAAAAAGTAACCATAAAATATAATAATTGGTAAATATTAATATTAATTTTTAATAATTGAACACACTGCACATCTGGTTATCAACTTAAATATTTTATAATAAAAGACGCGTATAACAAAATATATCATACTAATAGTATTTATATTAGATCATCTATAGATCCTTATTTATGTATGAGAATGTTCAACCAAAATATTTTTTATTCTTTTATCAGAATTTTTTTTGTAAATGTTTACCGATTTTTGTGACGAATATAGTTGAAAAGATCTCATCTATGTTTTCAATACAAATATTTTTTTTTATTAATATAATAGTATGATAAACTGTAAATAAAAATAAAATGTGTTTTTTTTTTTTTAAAAAAATTCCTGTATATTTTAACTGATTATTTCTGTAATATATATCGTACGTGTAAAATTTCACCGTTTAATTATTGTATTGAGATGAACCGCCCCGACTCTCCCTCTAGTACAAGACGTCAGCTATAGGTATACGATATTATTATTTGAAGAACAATATCCAACTTATATACGTGGAAAGCAGAGCAAAGGCTTATCAGACCGTGCATAACGCATTGTCCCGGAAACCCATCTCGATTTGTACAGTTTTGTTTAGCCCTTCTTGCGCACACAACAAAAGTCACATATACACAACAACACAATGGCCTTTTTCTTTTCATAATTTTTATATCCTAGTGTATTGTTATAATTATTTACCCATATATACGTATATATACATGCACATATATATTATATACACACGGTGGTCGGTTGGGGGCGATGCTGCGAGAGGTGTTGTGAGATATTGTACGTAGGATACCGTGACAGCAGCATAGAAAGGATTGTTGGGAACAGTGAAAGAAGCTTAGCGAACTGTGAAAAAAAAACCGTACATCCCGCAAATAAACAATCAGCGATCTTAAGAACAAAAAATAAACGTATGTATGTATACACACCGAGCAAAGAAAAAATGCCTCGGGTTTTTTTTCTTATATACACATTATTGTGATATTATTTTCCTTGTTTGTTAGAATTCTTTATTACCGGTACGTGTTTATAAACACGGAAACTTGATCGGATGCAAAAAACCATTTTTATTTTTTATTCTTATTTTGAGCAACCCCATCAAATTGTACAAACTGTAAGGGAAATTCATTACCGTAGTTTTTTTTTCGTTTCTTCACTTCCAGATCAATATGACAAAACATTTATACTACCTACCTATGACATTGTAATCATTACGTATAGGTTTTAAAGATCTAATAAAGATCACTTCAGCCGACCTTTACGAGTACCCGAAATTCTCGAGTAATGCAAAAATTTAAAATTATTCTAATAACACCAAAACGAATAATTACTAATTTAAAAAAAAAAAAATGTTATAAGTGTTTAAGCTTTGGAATTTTGATCATTGACTTTTATATTTTTAGATTATTACAAGTTTTTTCTTAACATAATTATGTTTTTGGGCTAAACATAACTTTTTTTCCCGACCGGTTTTCGTAACGCTTCGTTACCATGGTTATTTCTTAATATTTGCATTTGAGTAGATGCGTTATTGATATTCAAAATTATGAATTCTAATGCTAAATGCTAGTTCCTTGTTATTCCCCAGAACATATTCATAATTGATTGATTGATTGTAGAGGAAAAATATCGAGTAGCGAGCTACGTTATTTTAGCAAATGGTAAATTGGGTTCTAAATAATCTATTCTCAGTTAATTGGATCCCGGGAAAAAAGGTAATAGGTAAGTTGAGTATACTGATTCATACAATGACATACGTTTGTCCATATATTTCTATATATGGACAAACGTATCTTAATAAGGCTTAGTCAAAGCTTCGACTTTATGAAGTTATCGACTGTTAATTACTGCGAGTGCTGTTGGATTTGCATTTTATCGTTGACCGATAAGACCAGAATAGAATTGGCAACCGATAAACGTATAGTGTGATCCTAGCCTTATTCTTCCTTTTTAATAAGGTACATAAAACACATCACTACATTACTTTGGAGTCAACTAAATAGTAATTTTATAGTAATTTTAATTATTTCACAAAAAATCATACAAAGTTTTTAAATTAAATATAAATATAAAATAATTTGTCTCCAAAAGCAAAGTTTGAGTAATAAACAAATGTTCTAAATTAAGTTAACTTATAAATTATATAAAGATTAAAAGATGAAACAACAGTAATATACAAAGATTAAAAGGTTTAGTTAGTATGACATAAATAAATAATAGGTACTATAAAATCTACAATGAAATATATAATAATTAATAGTTTTAAATAAGGTAAAATATAATTATATAAAATACTATATTAACAATTATTATATTAAAGGATATACCTTATGTATAACACGATTCTTAAATAATTTAAAATTAGGGAAATTCTTAATATCAATTCATAAATTGTTATATAAGGTAATACAAATATTTAAAGGGTTTCCCTTATCAAATTTGGTAATGCACTTATTAGTTCTAAATATATTTTTATTATTTTTGCGTGTATTATGATTGTGATTAAATCTCACTTCATTTAAATATACATTTAATAAGATCTCTTTAATATGTAATTGTTTCAAGTTTAAAAGTTTATATTCATTATAAAGAATTTTGGTGCTAATACGATACTGGTTTTTTGAGTAATTCTTAATGATGTATTTACAGTCGTATTAAGCAGTTTTAAATGATAATCATATGCGCCTCCCTAGACAGATATCCCAGAAATATTTTAATATTTAAAGAAAAATAGACATAAGTTTAGAACTGAATCTCATTTTTGAAGGAATATGGCTATAATCAAGTTATGTAGATTTGTAACCGGACTCAACCTACCTATTATCTTTTTTTTCCCCGGGATGCAACTTACTGCTTTCAGACTGTACACAAATTATGATGGGCCCAATTTACCTAGTTACTATCTCGGTTATTTTGTACTTCTTAAATTAAAATACACTAATTTGTAAAGGTTAATATTTTTGGTGAATAATAACACTAAATCATTACTATTTACTATTGTTAATATTATATATAATAGTACAAACTGTATAATTCTATTAGACTTATTAAAAAAAATAAATTATAATATATAATATAATAATATATTATAATTATTTTACGTATTAAAATAAATCTATTTTTCTACCGTTTTCTGTTTTGCTTCACTTAAAATGTACTGTAAATTCTTATTATGTCGAATGTTGATATCTCAAATTTTTCGTTATTTCGAACTCAAATTAAATCATCTTGAAATAATTATCATTACAATAAAATTCAGTATCTCAAACTTTTTGATAAATCGAACATTTTTCTGTTCTCTTTAAGCCTCGACATAACGAGAGTTTACTGTATTATTATACAAATACAACAGCAATAATTAATTTTATGATTTTCCATTAATTAAATTTGGACATACTTTTGATGTAAACACAAAAAACTGGTGACAGACTTGACGAATGCTTAAAAGTCGACGTAAATCCAATATCTTTAAAATTAGTATTTCGTCTTTATGAGTTTTCATAAAAAAAAAAATATGTCAAGAGTTACAAATCATAAAAGTAATTGTATTTGTGATCATAAGTATTTGATTTGAAGATTTATTTTTTTTCTAAAATATGTTTGTAAAAATCTTTGTATGCCATAATTTTTACTATATAATTATTTTGACAGTAGTATAATAAGTAACCAATAACAACTAAGTTAATAAACAAAACTAAATGTATGTTTAAGCTACCCTAAATAACCAATAATGATTAAAAAGAAATTATAAAAACCTTCACAGTTTCTAGAAATCTACTGATATAACTTTTATTGAGAACGGTCTAAAAGTTTTTGAGTCTAAAGAGGGCAAACAAAGAAATATTCATTTTTATATACTTTTGTATGTATAGATAAATAATATGACCATTAGAAATAGACATGTAGTGTAACTGGCGTTTTATTATATGTCCCCACCAAAATACTTATATTTTATTTATATTTATCAAGTGTATTGGTCAGACAATGTGGTGATGATAGGTATACTATTTATTCTTTATTATTCTTTCCACGATAACCACATCAATTTGACGCTGCAATACTTAGCTCAAAAAATCGAAATTTACCGCGTAACATTCCATGGAAATCGCAGTCTCTGATCGTAAATTTGCGTCTCACACAAAAAGATTTATTCTCTGGTCACCTTAAATAAAATGTCAAAAGTGAAAATTAAAATTGAATAATAAATAGGAGATATAAATTATTGGCCAATTTTAAGTTTATAAGTAGCAAGATAATTGACTTATCTTATTCCGACAAGCTATCAAAACCTGGTGCACTCTCAGCTTTTCCACTACTACATGACCATGAAAGATCCAATTATGGATGAAAAAATTGCCGTTGGGCGTTGACGTGGCCCACAACGTGGCGTTGACATAAATATATATATATATTTTTACTATAATATTGTTAAATGATTAAGAGATGCTAGCGACTAATAAATTATATAATATTAAACAATTAAAAATCTTTTTAATCTAATCGTTATTTTTTTATCGAAACCAATAAAACATTTATTTGATTTTAAAATTAATTTGAACTAGGTGTATATTTTTAATTGAAATATGATCTTATTTTTCCCTACGATACTTCGTTACTGGTCCCAATACTATTAGTTATTATAAAATCGTGTAGATACTAGAGGTGCTTAAAAAATGAACAGGTTTTCAATAATAAATTACCTACCTACTTATATAAGCGGTACCACTATGGTGGCTATCACAATGACTAAAGTTTTTCTTCGGAAATACTTTTTATTTTGGTACTTGAATGAGCCATGGCTCAGTATTGTATGTATAAATTAATCGTAAACAATGTAAAAGTAATTTTTGTTAATAAATATAAGCTTGTATGCAATTTGTATCATGATGAGCCCGTGGTCATAAAGTTAATTTAACAACACAATTAATTTTAGACGATTTTAAAGATAATCGCAACTGTTAATAGTTCATGGAAAATCGTTTTAACGTGTGGTATATTCTTTAAATAATATTGAATTAGATTACCAATTATAAGAGTACACCATAATATTATATTATGTTTGACTACAAAAATACATTTAAATAATATATGGTACTTATATTTAGGTACATTATATTTTTTATACTTTTATAGATAAATTTAGGTATAATTAATAATAATATATTTTAGAGGTGGCTCGAAATCAAAATATGATCTCGAACCGAACTTTTTAATCTTACTACAAACTGAACACGTACTAAACAATTTAGTGTGCAAATGTCGAACTCAGCTAGAACCGAACTTTTGAATTAAATAGCAAATCAAACTTTTTATTTTTATGTCAAACCGAAATAACCAATTAAATTTTTAAATAGCATATTCAAGTTTTAATTTAATTTATGTTTCATGAGTTCTAACTTAAATCTGTTAACTGAAAATAAAATTCAGTTCAATTTTTTGAACTTTGAATAGTTTGAACAATTTCTAATATTTTATTTTGAATATATATATATATATATATATATATATATATATATACAATGTAGTTTGTACAATTGTATAATGTTCATAGACAATATTATTATTTTTTAATTATACAATTAATAAAGTAATTTGAATGTATACATACTTTTTTATTTAAATAAGATATTACAAAAATAGTATGAATAAGCTTAAACGATAATTTAAAATAATTATTGTGAAATCTTGAGTAAAAGAGCTACTCGTTGACGACATACTTACTTTAACAGTCAAATAATAAATTCATTTTTTGTAATTTCTGTAGTCAGTTTACTAAAAATATAACGAATTATTGGTTGTTATACCTTGTTTTCAAAATATTGGAAATCTAAAGAGGCCTTAACGCCCTCTTCCCAACCAATCAGGTGTCAGATAAAAATTCTATAAAATTAACGAAGTTTATATTTTTCAAGAATAACTTTTACATAATTTGAGTTCTACAAATAACACCGCAAGATTGAATTCAATCTTAACATTATATTTACATTTTTATTAGACTTTACAGAGTACCTACTTCAATGAAAAACTAACTAGGTATGAAGTACATGGAATATAATATAATCGAAGGAGTGTTTGACGTAATATAATGATATATGTATACATGTATAACAAGTATTCATTGTACATATTATGATTACCGTATTGGAAAACGTAATGGCCGATTATATGTAAAAAGTATAATTTGTTGTTATGCGGAATGTTTGTGTTAAGCTACGTTTTGAATCATAATTATAAAACCATATAAGCTTATAAAAAACAATTGTAAGTCAACATTATTTTGACAAATATTTTAACGTCTTATCCATTTTTAAAGTTCCTAGTTATATATTTATTTTTTAAATTATCCGTTGTCAATAAAATAAATCATTATTACACCTAACGAAAACATTGTTTTTTATGTACCAAACTTCCTTATTATTGAAACATATTATGGTACAAAAATTTATAGAGATACGTTTTATACCATTTTCTGGAGAAGTATATGATGCCGTTATCGAATTATGTATACAAACCTTATATTCAAAGTATGTAACGACTGAGTGTAAGTATAGTACTATACACTATACAGCATATAATATATGGGAAACGTAGTAAAATAATCCATCAACTGTACGATTAAAATATTTTTGAAACGTACTTAACGCGTGTCTTTTACATTCAGACCATTTTATACAATGACGAATCACGAAACGCCTCTAGTTATTGATCCTACCGGGAAAAAAATAAAAACAAACTGTACCTACCTACGATTAAAAATCCATAAAAATGTACGTGTATTGGATGACGCTCATGAGTGTTTGGTCACAATACCTATACCTATTGTATATGCGTCATTTTGAAAACAAGCGAACAGATATTATATCATCATATTATAATAAAAATATTAATGATTTTTACCGATGAGATAATTTTATGCGCATCGGATACTTGAAATTATTGACTACGCGATATATTCCCATATAAAGGCAGGACGGGATTATGGGGGTATATACCTACGCGTAGTGTCGCAGAGGAGTCGTTGGCGATACAATAAATTATAATAATTTAATATGTTATAATATATAAATATTGACATTTGACACGAGTACAACTACTGCGTACGTACGCGGCTTTGTGATGTAAACTGCAGCCGTATATTATTATAATATATTATAAGTACGATATTATTATGATATAATGCGATGATGGTGTTAACAATGTTATTACGCTGCGACTTTAAAAAGCGCGCCGCCATTCGACGAAATGACGACGACGACGATGATGATACTTGTCGCCCTCCAGCAGTGTTGTATGTTTTCGATTATGGTACGCGTAGATAGGCATCGGATCGATACATTATTTTTTTTTCTGTATTCGTTCGAGTGCAGCTCCACCCATACACAATTTTTTATTTATATATACTCGCACGCACTCGTGTGTATGTGTATCTACGTAGGTACCCGCGCGCTTTTTACAAAAATATTTATTATGTTACTCACAGTTTTCTTTTATTTTTGTAACGTTTGTTATTGATGTAAAGTCTGTCGAATGTGCGTCGATGTTTGCCAATACTTTTGTGTCGATGTGTACCCATATACACTCGCCGAACAATAATAATATTACAATAATCAAATAATAATAATAATAACAATTTGACAGAACACACGATAACGATTGTTGTCGTCAGACACGCCATGTGTATATATATATATATATAGTGACCCGGACAAATAAAATAAAAATCCATCGAAAGGTCTTGGGAGCTTAACACCGACGAGGGAGTAACACAATCGCGTTGAAGATGTCACACGCCGTCTGCTGTCATTTCATTCTTGTGCAGACGTGTCATCCCTGCGAGATTTACATATTTTATAAATAAATCGTATAGGTATCTACAGATATATCGTAATAATATAATAGAAATGATCATTTTATACCACCGAACACCGTCAAATGTATTCGATTACCAGGTGTTGACGTATTGTTTGACACTAATATTTATTTACTGACACCGGAGGGTTCTTGTTTTGATAGCATGTATATCAACTATCCGTCGTGAATTTCGATGGTAGGTAACCGATTTAAGGGATGAAACGAGATAAACGTATCGATGCGACTGTGAAAATGGGAGAGAATAAAAAAGAAAAACGCTTGTCATATTAAATGTAGAGTATACGTTTTACACGTCTCAAAAATAAATTCTATTGGGTTATTCAATACATTATTTTTTTTTTTTTTTTTTAAAGTTCTTTTTTATATGTTAAACTGTTTGTAGTATATAGATAATCATTAATTATATTGAGACAGTACTTATTTAGAATAGAAAAAAAGCCAGTATATGATACACGTTAATCATACTCAACTACGTAACTTGAAAAGCATACAAGTATAATTATTATTTATCACATTTAAAACGATATAATTATATATTAATAGCTTTAAAAATCAAGGTATATACGTTTAAAAAAATGTTTTATTGATGTACTTTTAACCATAGGAATAAAAATGGGAACTGGCTCCTGCAGTATAGAAAATTTTGAGTGTAACTTAACTTTGAATACATGTAATAAATGTGTTAAATTTTAATTTAATGATAAATCGTTGTATACGAAAAACAATTCTGAGCAAAAAAGACAAGAGGAGGGGCATCTATTTCAGAAGGTAGTTTATCTTATGATTATTTTTTTAATTCAGTAGGTTGATCAAATTGTTGTCAAAAATATTGCGTTTAACATATAATAAGTTAATACCTACGTACTATTAAATAAATAAGTGATAAAAATAACTTAAAATTTGTCGAAATATTTTTTTTTATTGTGCTAATAAAATAAGAACATTTGTAATGGAAAAAAGTTTCAAGTCGAATGTAATATAATTAATCACTCTGAGATTAATTTGTATTTTAGGTTACAAAAAAATAACTAATATAGATTCAGGAAAAATCAACAGATTTCGTTTAAATATCCAATTGGTAATTTCAAAGGAATATGAATTCTAAATACTTAAAAAAAATTAAAAATATTTTTGATATTATTAACTACTGTAACGACAAATTATAAAAACCTTGTATAAATTACAACAAATAAATATTTTGTCAACGTTAATTTTAAATGTCTATAATTAACTTAACAGGAGTTAACATTATTTTTCAAAAAATTGTATTGTGTTGTAAGTTTTTATAATTATTATTCTTTAACGAATTACTACAAAATCTAATTATGATGAACTGATGTTGCATAAATTTTATCATTTTCTCTGTTTTTCTTAATCTATTATTTTGCTACTAAAAATCACTCTTAATGTGGAAAGTCAGTGCTAATTTTATAGTCCAGAGCATGATGGTTGATATATAAAAAAAATATTTGTATAAATATCATACTCGAATATGAAACTAATGCATTTAAAATTATTTATTAGATATTCTAAAATTAAAATAGGATATAGATAAAAATATCAGTAATTATAATTGATGTGCAATTTAAAATCAAAACCTTAGTTTAGATAATGACTATTTTGTCGACTAAAAAATAATGAGAAACGCATTTTGTTATTTTACATAAATGTCAGTTACTCTACAGTAATCAAAAGTATTATATTATAATCCTGCTAGAAATTGACTTATATTTTCTAAAATAGCATTTATTTGATATTTATAGGAATTTTCAGAAAGCAATATTTTACATTTATTAGTTATATATAATCTAGAATAATTATACCTTATTACAAAAAAAACTACATTAGGTTTTTCACAATCTATTTAATCCCAAGGTTTTTTGTATACAAAAAAATTAAATGATTTTAGATTTCTAGTACGATTTGAGGCCTATTATTACTGTAATAACAATAATGATTAAGTGATAGATATTAATTGGTGGTTTATCAAATGTTTTACACACATAATTATTGTATTGGTTTATTTGTTATTATTTGTAACTAAATATATTACGAAAAAAATATTTTAATTGATATATTTGATTTTTGAATGTAATAGTCATTAGATCAAAAAATTCATATATTTTTCTTATAGATATTGTCTAGAAAAAAAAAATCTATTTGTTTCTGTTTTTTATTACCATTTATGGTATTTTTACGTTGACTAAAACTAATTTTTTGTATTATATATTGAATGCAAAAAAGCAATATTTAGAGTTGTTGTTGTATTGCAATCATAATATTTGATGTGTATTGCAGCCATAATATATACATATATATAAATCAATACAGCCACATTATAAAATTAGGTAGTCTATAGCATTCAATTGAAAAATTATAAAACACCACCTGTTTAAATTTCTCTTAATATTGCATACTATTGAAAAACATTATATTTTAAAGCATACTTGTAAATATTTAAGTTTTTAATTTCAAATGCTTAAGTAAAAAAATACTTATAATTACTTTGTTTCAAACTTCAAATCGACTTTCGTCAAAACTATATTATACATAGTATTTTGAATTGTGGTAGTCTTGTTTAATTTAGATTTTCGAATAAATTATTTATATAACTGTACATATTATGTACGTAATATATTTTTAAATACATGTACATAGTATGTTTATTATATAGGTATACTGTATAGAATACAATTTGTTAGGTGACACGTCAAAATATTCCCTCAAAAATATTCAATGACAAAATATATTGTGTAAGTATTAATTCAAAATTTTAACCTTTTTTTATAAAAGTTGTATAAATATTAATAAAATACATTTATTATTTTCATTTATAGAATACAAAAAAAAAAAAACAATTAAAAAATGTTTAAATAAATATTAAAATTTATTTTTTATCAAAAATTAGGAAAAAAATAAATAAAATACCAAGTTATGAGTTATTGATATAAATATTGATTATTATTTATTTCATCATATCCTTTTACAACAGTATTAATCGCTCGTCCTAATTTTTATGTTTCTGCGTTTTTTTTTTTTGTCGAAGTACTCTAGCTGTTGTTCAATTTCGTCCTTCTGCAGACCCTGTTCTCGTTTTAACGTGTTTATAAACTTCCATACTGTTACGTAGTTAGCCACCAGTGTAGAATTAAATGCTCTGTGCTATCCTTCTACTGCATCATTTGTCCTCGGAGAGCCTTGCATCACAGCATCAAACATATTCCATATTTTAATTGGAAAAGTAGGCGCTCTCCGCCTACCAGCACGTATTGGACTGCCTATCCATATGTCCTCAAAATAATCAATAACTGTTTGTAATTCTTCTTCATTTTTAACGTAATAGTTGGAGTTAATTAGTTCTTCAAATGCAGAAATAACATTAGTAACAGGTATAAAAGCAAGACCCGATAATTTTTTTTAATTCGTGGGCAAATATACATCCGTGGAATACCTATTCTTTAATTCACACGATTGTAATTTTTGCCATAAGCACTGGGTAAAATGAAAAAAAAACAACCATATACTTTAAGATCATTATACAATTATTTAAATGATTTTATAAATGGCTGTTCGAAATCCATCACAATAGATTTTGGTTGTAAATTTGGTCTGAGTATATCAATTTGATTTAGTACTTCGAAATAACTATTTTCATTTTTATTACACATTAAAATGCATATAAGTGGATATATAATATAATCAACGTTACTGTGAAAAATATACAGTTGATTGAATATATTGGGTACAGATTTAAACGTACCATCTGCAAATCATATTTTGGAGTGTTTAGTATATTACATTTTCATTTGTTGTGTATATCAATATTCTGTTATTAATATCCCTGTTATCATTATTTTTATTTAATTAATTTTTTTATTATTTATAACTTTTATGACGAAGGTTAAATTATTTTGATTTAATATTTACGTGAGATATTTTGTCATGAAATATTTTTTTGGGGATATTTTGTCGTGGAACCAATTTGTTAACTATACGCACGGTATCATTCATAAGAACGATTATAATATTATGCTTCTCGTTGTACTAAATTATTTTAAACAATTGATTTATTGATTAGCAATTCCCATTTGTGAAATACACTTAATGGTATATTTTATAATAAGTAGTAAATAGTTAATTTAAATTATTATTATTTTTTATTCCATAATAGATGATTTGAAATAAACTATAATTGATCAATGATTGATAATAATTTGGTTTGACTGTTCATTTTAATTTTATTGTGATTTGTGCTTTTGCCAAGAGTATTAAAATATCGCAATAGTGGCGATTATTCGTAAACAAAAAAAATAACCATTGACATGAGAGTGAAGTCCGCTGTGTTGTTTACCCCACATAGTAAACAGACTTACCTGTCAGCGAATCACACGACATTGGGGACCGATCTTTCTATAGATAGAGTGGAGGGGAAACCGAAATTGCATCCCTCCTATTCATTCATTGTAGTATACATAGTTTTTTTTTTAGTATTTTAATGGCGTCTTTTTTTTGTCACCCGCAGCGTTCACAACTTGGCAACCATATTACTCTTGGCGCGAATTTCTTTTGTCCCCTATGTGTATATTTGTATTATTCGCCCGGATGAATGGATCGCCAAAGGGAATTATTTCTAAACGGAATTTGAGGGGTTGGTTATAAATGCAAATGGCTGACGTGCCTCCCCGTCACTTATGAACGGATAATTATGTTTTTGAAAAACTCAGTGACAGGAAAACGGGTGGCCAGGAAATGGAGGGAAATATTAGACCTTCCCATTCGGTGACCGAAATACATATTTTATTCTGGTAGACATATAGTTTAAACACAAATCCCATCTGCGTACGATTCATAAGCAGCTGCTAATAGACACAGATTAGAACAAATGGTTTATCCGTTTAATTCTAGCTCAATATAAATAAACAAGAGCAACTCGACACTTCATAATATAGTATCTATAGATATACAATAGTTATATTAAGTAAGTATTGTAAGTACTAAGTACCATATACAAGTGACATATTGCACTTTTATATTTCTTGACAGTACGTCAAATACAAACCCGGTGTGTCATGTTTTCAAAGTTTAGCTGCGATGGCTTAATTTATTTCCATATTACGTTATATTCAAGCTCAAATACCAAAAACTTATTTACGCGTAGAAGTTTTGTCAACGTCAATAATATGACAGTTAAATGTATGATATTTTATATGTACTGTTATTATTCAATTTCAATACTCACGGTTAGTGAAAACATAATTATATTACGCATTGTTCATTTATTTTATATCCATGAAATATAAACAAATAGGTAAACTGAATAACGACTACCTATCTTTTAAATAAAACAATATGTTATCGAAAATTATAGAAATAATAATTTTGGAGTTCCCATAATTGATTTTAATCTCCATGATATATGACAATCATTATCATCTTTTTTTAAATTTGTATTTACATTATGCTTACTGTACATAATTTTTGTTAAGATTATGTTTTTTTTTGTTCTCAAAAAAATATGTAGTGACTATGATTTTGTAGGATTAATACACATTCCTGACAAGATATTTTCCCAACATAACATTAACCCGACACTATATGTACCTACCAGATTTATGTATTTATGTACCTATATACTTTATATACCTACAATTTATATTGTATACTTTTTAATATTATAATAGATATAATATAATTCAAAATTTAAAAATGTTTGTATAAAATAAATACATATACATTTTTATAACAAATTAATTTATATAAATAATAATATAATAATATGTAAAAAATATTACGTAATTTATATTAATATTACCTATCTATAATAGATAAATTCATGCAAGTTCACACAGCTATTTTTAGTATATAACTATTAACATAAATTTAACTTAATTCCTAAAATCATAAAATTCATAACTCATTGTGCTGAATTAGGCATTTGTATAAAGTCTCGATAATTTTCTGAAATACTAATATATGCATCAATTTTAAAATATTAAAGAATAGTAATTTTTGATTAATATATTTTAAATAAAAATAAGTATGTAGTTAAATAACAAGATAAAAATAAATCGATTAAATATTTAGTTGGTACATTAAAGAATAATAAAAATACAAGACATTTTAAATATTATAAAATAAGATTTTACGTCACTTTATTTTATTCAAATACACTATTATTATATATGTGAAATCAAATTCAACCTTATATAGTTTGTTATTGTTAGATCGAAATATTATTGTGCACTTTTTAATCAACAGACTAAACTTCGTTAGTATTTTCCGCCATTTTTCAAGAAATGTTATATTTGTTTGAAAATTTCTTGAAAATTCCAAAAATGTTTTTAAGGAAGCTCAAATACTACGAAGATATAAAAAATATTACTATATTAACCAACATTTATAAAAAAATATAATAATTGTATACAATTTATACAATTTATATAACAAAATATTAATTTTTTTCAGATATTCCTGTAGTACAGTAATTAATAGTTTATCTAATACTGCCATATTTTTTTTTTATTTACTCAATTTTTATTTCATCACAAATTTAGATTAATAGAACATATACAGTTATAAATAATTATTATGTCTAATTTAAGTGTTTTAAATGTTTTAATATTAACAATTGATATTTTACAGTGAACTTTTAAGTGTATATTTATATTATACACTTAAAACGTTAATAAATCAATAGGTAAGTAATATATGACATCATTTAATATTATAAAAATAATCTTATTGTGATGCTGCGTAAAATATTAATAAATAAAAATTATAGTTGCAATCTATAAAATTAGTCTCTTATAATTGCTCATATGATGGAGGATAAAGTTTCCCACCGCAGTATGTCGCAAAAATTATTTGTAGCATTTTAATGTTTGTCTTGAAAATTTAAATACATAAGAATTTAAATATTTCTTTAATTTAATTTGCTTGTTGTCAAATATTCAATGTCAATGCTGCTTATATATTATTATATACAATTATTCAGGTATGCAGAGTTTTAAAAATCTTACCACGGATATGATAATGTTACATTACTATTAAACCGATTAATTTTAAGAATTCAAGCGCCAATCGTAATTATATCGATATGAGCAGAAATCAATGATATACCTATTACGGTATAACATCAACTATAAATATTAGTATCGCATTTGAAATTATAAAAAACTTTTAGTTTTTACTTTGACATGGGTATTACTAATTATAACTTCATGAAAGTTATAACTTACATTCCATTTAATGGAAATATATGAAAATTGTAAATACTTGACGTATTATGCACAATATAGTTCAATATCTCATAATAATAAAGAATATTTATATTTTTTTAAATAAATTAATGAGTTTCTACATTTATTACAAAATGTATTTACATTTAAAAAGCAACGTGTGTAATAGATTTTATATCTAAGTATTGCGTTAGAGCACAGCTCATCATATTTATCGTTACTGCATTCTAAATAATTTGACTGTAATCTATTCGGAAAACATAGAATTTCAGAGGATATTATTTCGGTATATTTACCGGGGGTAATTATCGCATGTTACGCCGATCCTCCGAATAGATTACAATCAAATTATTTAAAATGTAGTAACGATAAATATGATGAGCTGTGCACTAACGCAATACATAGATATAAAATCTATTGCACATGTTGCTTTTAAAATAAATACATTTTGTAACAAATGTAGAAACACATTAATTTCTAACAGGCGATAATTATCCCAGGTAATTTTTACCTCCCCTGATAAATATATCCTAGGTTATAGTTACCAGGGTTAAATATATACTAGAATATTTTAACATCCCCTGGGGGTAAAAAGTGGTTTCAGGGGATATAAATATACTAGGTTATAGTTATCTCCCAGGTGAATATATACTAGTATAAACTCACCTCTCGGATAAATATATCCTAGAATATATTTACCCTCAGGTAAAAAAAATTTTTTAGGAGGTATAAATATTTTGACAGTTGTAAAAAAGGACGTATGTTAACGGAAATACCATCGGCTTTTTGAAAGCCGTGATTTGTCATCAATATTCTAGGATATATTCACCCGGTAGGTAAGTTTATATTAGTATATATTCACCTGGAAGGTAACTATAACCTAGTATATTTTATACCCCTGAAACCACATTTTTACAGGGGGGGGGGTAAATATATCCTATTATATATTCACCCAGTGGTAAAAATATTTTAGTATATATTTACTCTCTATAACTATAACCTAGGATATATTTATCGGGGTAGGTAAATATTACCGGGGGTAATAGAATCCTGGGACACCGTCCCCAATGATTAGAACAATAAATTCATGAGCCAATTCAATCTGAACATGTTGTAGGTACTGGCAATCGAGTACGTACAATAGGTATCATATATAATATTATAAATAATATAATGATTATATACAGACAACATTCATATCTCTAATTTAAAGAGCACAAAAAAAAAAATTCAAGTTGTCAATGTTTCTATCAAAGGATAAAAAAAATGAAAAATAATTATTTATGTACATAATATATCATTAATTAAAATTGTATTGCATAATATAAATATTTTTATAAAATAAAACAACTGTGAATAAAAGCTAGGTACATTGTAAGAGTTAAAGATAAAAATAAATAAAATATTACAATCAATGTATAAAACAATTATTATTACATATTTAGGTATTCTTACGAAAAATATTTTTTTTGTGTTTGTTTGTTGCAATTATTTTTATCATTTCATCCATATTCAGACTATTTACTGATAAATGTATGTAGTATTTACTATTTATGCATTTACGATGGTACCTGTAGTCAAAATTTAATCAAAACAAGTTTAAAATAACATTATATTGATAAAATAATTCTAGGAGCTCGATATTTTTTTTCTAGATGTCGAATAATATACAATACAATGATAGATATAGTTATTTCAAAACTATTAACAGTAAATTAAAAAAAAAAACATTTCATAAACGTATCATAAATTAATTTACCATAGCCAGCAATTCATAATCATAATACGAGATTCAAAAAATCTAATATTTCTCAAAATAAAGACTAAAAATTATTATAACACTTATCTCATCACTGAGATAAGTAGATTATACAAAAATCCTTCTACTCAGATCAGACATTTTCAATTTTTAAGTTGTTAGTAAAGATATAATTATTTATTTGTGAACTTATTTCGTAGAATATTTTATCAATATTATAAACTGTATCATATATATTTTTATTTTTTAGTAAACCTATTATTATTAGCTGTAATATGAAATCATTTGAATTTTTTTATACACTATCGTCTATCAAAAAGGATTTTATCATTAGTGAAGGACGATTCAGTACAATATTATTGCAATATATTCAATTTATTCTTATAAATTTTAAAACAACTGATTAATAGTTTATTATTATTATTTAACGCGTACTATAACCACATTTTTCGTGAAAAATATGATTAGACTTGTATTTTAATGTTATAAAATATTTACTAGGTATTTACCTACATGATTTCTGTGTGTATTCATGTCTTGCTATATCATGTTTTCGTGGTACTTTTGCACGCATTTCAAATTCAAACATTATTATAAAATACAATATAAAAATAAAAGTTATAGGTACTACTATTTAGAATATTCTAAAATCAATGGTACTATCTATAAAAAGTACTCATGTAATCGTTATATAATAAAAACTGTATGCACAGGAGTATATAATCATTACTGTCTGTTTATGAAATACACGGCTATTGGAGAATATTTTTATTCGGTAAAAGTATAGGGCTAAATGATTATTAAATTCTCACCGAAAAGTTAAATTTAAAATTCAATAACTCATATGTTTATAACATATGTATGTATATATATATATATATATATTTTTTTTTATTTTCTAATTATCCGTTAAGTATAGTTTGTTCAATATTTTTACTACAACATAAGTAGTTTATCGTATAATAAGATTGGGTCTGAAATGTATAACCTGATACTTATCCAAATATAACTTTTTTTTAGTTTTTTTCTCATGTTAGGGTGGTAAGAGGGAGATTATTTCGAGAACATTTGTGTGATTAGGTAAATTGTTATCATAAAAGTTATAGCATTTATGTGATGTAGCCCTCCCATCACCGGAAACAGTTCAATTAGTATTATAAATTGCATGGTAGACTTATGTGATCGATAATAAGCATTGAGTGGTATGCTGGTGATCTATGCCGGCTGTTTGGTTAAGGTTTCATAACGTACATTATCGTCTTACTAGGTATCCTACTAGATAATTTGTTCATAATAATAAGTTAATGGTTATGTTATTTGATCCTGTTGAAACTAAAGAATATAAACAGAGCAAATAATATATTATATAATTATCTGTACAATATATAAATAGGTACCTATATGTATGGGGTTATAATTCACCCTGTTCACTTAACTATGGGTTTTATCATACGGCGTATAATATTATTATAAAACTAATTTACAAATACATTGCATTATTAATCAAGTTAAGATATAATATATGTATGTGGTTTTAAAGACTTTGAGTACCTACCTACTATGCTAAAAACATTCATAAGTTTCGAAAAATAAAAATAAAAACAAAATACATTTTATTTGTATACTTTAACTACTAACCTGAGAATATAGAATTATTAATTTAAAAAAATTATAAATTACCGAAAATTCCAAAAATAATATTTTATAAAACAATAAATATTAATTCAAATAATTTGTAAAAGTAATTATTGAAATAATTGATATTTTATTTAGATATATCTCCATAAATCATTATAATTTTACCCATCTGTATTTTATGTACTCTAAAAAATATTAATTTTAATATTCCTTTCACTATCAATAATCAATATTAGTTACAGGTTAGTTAGGTACCTACTAGTTTCATTTACATTAATAATATGTTTTAATATATTAGGGAGGAGGTTGACCCACCAAATGTCGGTAACTACAGGAATTTCCATTCGACATTTTAGTCGAAATGTCAAGTATGATACTCAAATTTTTCCGTGAACTAACAATTGTCGCAATAGTTAATGACAATGTTATTCAGAGTCCGTATTTATACACGAAGAATCTTATGATTTTGAGCTTAGTGATAAATATATCGATTTTACAATGATGTGATCTTATATTTTTTTTTGTCTCTCACTTTACTTTTAGAAGCACTAAAACCAGGGATTGGAACCGTACCAAAAAGAACCGGTTTTGGAACAGGAGCCCTTTGAATATTGAGAACTGGAACCTCACCGGAACCCTAATTTAAATAAATTTAAAAATCGGATCTTCATCCGAACCGATACTTTTATGTAAAGGTATTTTACGATTAATTACAGCTTAATTATAACTACATTATTTATACTTATATCTGTTATTGGTAGGTAATAAGAATTAAATAAATACGTAAAACTATTAATATTGTTATTAATAAATATTTAAAATTGATAAGATTTTTTTATTGTTTTAAAATTTAAAATAATATTATATTGTTATTTATTATGATGTATAAATTATCTTTATCATCAAAAAAATCTTTTATTTTATTTTAATTTGTTTTACTTATATTATAATTAAAAGGTAAAAGCACATATTTATAACTTTAAATTATTATATTTTTAAGAGGTAAAGGGATCAAATTTTTCAATGTACTGGAACTCCTCAACCGCAAATCTCTAACTTAAGAAAATATATTATGTGGTATTGTATTGTTATAAAAAGACTGTTATTTATTTTAAAATGTTAAAAAACTGGTACATTAAGTGGTAAATGATATAGAGCAATCAATGTATTAACTAATAAAAAAGCTTAAGGATTATTTGAAATGGGGACGTGTATTAAGTGATTAATTTTTGTTATTTATTAAAAGTTTAATATTTATTTTTTTTTTTTATTTAGTGCTAAGAAATAGTAGGATATATAGATATATGTTAAAAATTGGTATTAAAACATCATAATCGACGCCAATGTTTACACTAGTACACTACTAATACTTTATTATAATTCTTAAGGAGTCAAAACAGACTAAAATTGTTCTCATATAGATATATAAAACCAAAATAGGAAACGAAATTTTAATTTTTTAAGAACTAAAAAGAAACCGAAACCGAAATTTAAAATTTTTAAGATCAGCATCAAAACCGGAACTAATTTTTTTTCTAGGAACTGAACCGGAACCGTAAAAATCATCATGGTTTTAGTCCCTGACTAAAACTATTAAGATTTTCAACTATGAGGGTAATTTTGGGATACAAATTGGATCTGAATGTATCTTAACTTCAAAATAATCATGAAAAAAATTAGAGGCAAATGAAAAATTACATGAAACAAATTTTTGACAAAATTGATTTGATTTTTTTGTTGTAATTTAACACTGAAAATCTTTAGAGACTAAATTTTCACAAAACATTAGTTTTATTATTTTCTAAACGCGATATTAATTTAAAAAAATTTTTGCTCATCTTGTTTTGTTTTATACAATTTCGAGTTTTAAAATTTTTTTTTTCAATATATTTGTTATTATATATAAGTAACTATAAGAAAGCTTTAAATTGTAATATAATTAATGATACATCATATTTTTTGTTAATCGTTATGTTTTGTTTTGAGGTATTTAATTATTTTATTTAATATCACGTTTGCAACCCTGATTTGAAATTAAAATGTTGACAAAATCACGAAAAACGGAAAGTTAGTTTGTTATTATTAGATAACGTTTATAAAATTATCAATTTTTAAATCTTACTAGGAACTGAAAATATAACACAAGGTTCCTTTAAATGTTTTCTTATATAAATCTAGGAACCTCAAAAATACAAATTATTATAATTATAATATTAAATAGTATGAAATCGTCAGATTTATTCTTAGGAATCATCAAATTTTCTTTAATCTCCTGAAAAATAAAATCAATGATCGCCCTGCCCTTTTGTACATTGATAATATTTTTATATTTTAATCAACATTAATATCACTTATTTCTATGTACAATATTACAACGTATCAATGCATGCAGAGCAAATATATCTAAGTAGTTTATAATAAGCTAACTTAAATACATACACATAATTATATTAAAATATTAAATCGATCACTAATAGATATAATATTATTTACATTATGTACCAAAGCAATACTATTCATATATTATATATGAGTTATTGATAAATAGTGTATAGGTAATTCCAGTGCTCGAAATGGAAAATTTTATGAACCGGAACGCTTATAAAATTAATGCGAATAATAATATTAATTTTTAATTTATGTTTACTTTACAATAAAATTTTATTAGTTAAATAGACAATAAATACATAATATAAACAATTTTAAACTTAAAAAAATGTAATTAGAAATTAAAATTTAATAGTTTATAATAATTTCTACAACTTTGCGTATTTTTTGTCATTTTTTTCACGTTTGCGACTTACAGTGTGTCATCAGCAGAATGTCTACCTTTGGCTAACCAAATAATCCTAATTGCATTATTTTTTTGCATACAATACAACCTAGCTTTTTATTTTCTACAAATAACCAATTATATGATGACTTAAACCCGTCATACTGAGTTTTATTCCAACAAGTTGGGATGATATGTACATCGCACAATTAGAACTTTCAACATTTTTGATGACCGTTTAGGCATATTCTAATGCAATTTTTTTATTAGGCTTTTCTGTTCCCGAGGAATCGTTCTGACGTTTGTCGATCCAATTTATTAAAAACAAACTCATAATTTATAATTATATTATTTTTAAAAAAAAACACGGACGTCACACATATACGGATACAACATAAATATCCAACCGAAGTAAAACACCGACTAAATAAGTTTTGACATTGTCACTTGTCAGCTTTTACTGTTTTACAATCAAAATATAATCAGGTATATACAATACACAGATTACAGATAGTCGATAAATTGAGTTTTATTACTTTTTTTGCGGTCACGGCTTTAATTGTAACGTATATCACGTACCTATAGGTACTTGTATTTTCAATCCTAACGTTGTTATTGCGATAAGACGAAGAAACGGCACTCGTGATGTTAGGTGAAGAAGCCTCTTAGACTTCAATAAAATTAGAACTTCTATATTATATTATGTTATATTCAAACAAAATTTGATAATTGTAATCCTTTTGATTACGATACTGCCAAAAACGTCTTATCAAATGACAATTTTTTTTAATATTATTTACGAACCGGAACTCTTAAGTTCTAATCTTAACCAACTGGAACGGACACAAAAGCTAATATTATGGAACGCTGTTTCGATACATTCCGGTCCATTTCGAGCACTGGTAAATTCATATAGAATATAATGTTCAGTATGTACCTACCAAAAAGGCGTGAAAAATAATTGAATTCATATAAATGTTGTCGTGAAATTTAGATTAGTTGTAAATTATAATTGAATAATATAACTTATTTATATATTTTATATTTTTACTTTAAATGTTGTGTGTAAGGTGTTCCAACGAACATGAAAACACTGGGACACATTAAATCAAAACAAATTGTATTAAATACTATCTATTCAATTCAGTATATTATATTGAATTGAAGTATTATTTTGCAGTATATTTTAATATATTATTACATTAAATTAACTTAAAACAATATACTAGGTAACTGCAACTGAAAAATAATAGTCACTACTAAAGATGGACCTAGCACCCAGGGCCTCCACATTTTTAAATCCGATCTGACGATACTATTTGTAATTTTTATGTAGGTACATATATAATACATTATTTTTATATTATTTTTTATGGGCAAAGTATGAAATCAGGCATATTGAGTAGGTAGGTTTACAGTGACAAATTATTTTAATGAGGTCAATTAAAATAAAAGTTTTATTAATTCTTCTGAAAAATGTACTAACCGTTCATTATTTAAAATTGAACTTTTTGTTTTTAAGATTTTGTCCTACCTTACAACTTTTTAAGACTTGTTGGCATATTTATAGTTTTTTTTTTTTTTTGATATGTTTTATATTTTATAAATAAAACGATTAAATAAATTGGTTTTTTTTTATCGTATCTTTTTCTTATTTGTTTGATCATTACTCATCAGTCATCGAGTCATTTGCGTATTTTTAAACAATACGTCATCTAAAGTATCGATTTTCAAATGACTTTATTTTAACTTTGTTTTTACTAATTTTTCACTATTATTCATAAATAGTTCTATTTCCATTTCTTAGTATTCTTTTAGATATTCAAACTTCAGTTGATATATCAGTCGATTGTATTTTGTGTATACAATATTATATCGCATTCGTATTGCAAGATTTTAAAAGATATAAAACAATATGATCAGGTGTCAATCAATCATCAACTTAATCTACTTCAGTTAAACAGAATAATAAATAAGTATATCAAATTCCACCGTTAAACCGAAGCGTATTATTTTAAATTGTTATAACAATTTTTTAATACAGATTAAAACCATCATTATAAACTATAAAGCCAAACTGTTTAAATATTGGTTAATACCTTTAAGTGCCAATTAAATATAATACACATTATCCACAGGATATTTAACAAAGTGGAAAATATTTTAAAAAAACTATTTAAATATTATTGAAATAACATCTTCATAAAATGTATAAGCTACTATGATGAATGAGTTACATTTTTGAAACAAACGGAAATACGGACATTTGATGTTGGTGTTTTATTTTTAATTTTGTAAATTATATATTATTGCAATATATTTTTAAATATGATATAATATATAATAAACTACATTGAATAGTATTTACAATTTATATATTCTTTAATAAAATACAAACTAACAGTTATATAATTTTAAGTTATATGTTCGTGCCGTGTGCAAATGGCTCAAATACCAATCATAGCTTAATTTATGTTTTTTCTAATGTATAAAAGGGTGTTATAGAATTCGATTTCCAATCTCCTTTAAACACCCTCGGGACCCAATGGATGAAAAAAACTATCACAGAGTTACGGGTTTTGAAATTCGGTTTTGGATTGGTAAAAAAACTCCCCTACAACCCACGTTTTAATATTCAGATGCAAATTAAGGGATCCCAGAACCCGTTTATTCCCAATGATATTTTAAAATGTAATCTTTGCATTAGTTATAAAGTTTTGTTAAGGTTTATGTCTGAATTATCTGTCAAATACATTTATTTATAAATTACGATGTCATTACATTTTATATACTCGTATATGTGTATAATCATGTAAATATATTTTGCCAGTAAGTATCATTTTAGATAAGAATTCCACGACTAATTAGTAATCATATTGGTAACATTTTAATTATACACAAAATAGATTATATATTTAAAGAGATTATTATTGGAATAAAATTAAGTAATGATAAGTACCTATTTAAATTACATGCGAAATGAGCTAGAATAATTTATCTCGTAATATATACATTAAAAAACACTAAACATTTTAATCCATCGTTCTTATTTTATTTTTTTATTTTTAATCATATAAATAAGAAAATGTAATTATTTAAACATAATAATTATCCAGGGTCGTGATTTTGATACAACATCATCTATATTTCCTGTCTTCCAAAGCGTAGGTCCGTAAGTAGAAAATTTATTTTGGGCGATACTAATTATTTTAATGTAATCTTAATTTTGCATTTATTGACAATTATATTATTTATTTATTTTTACTATACGATATACAGATAATCGATAAATATTGGTATCGATTAGTACGTCCGCCGCCGTAGCCTCGGGACGACATATTAAAAAAAAAAATCAAAAAAATACACTATTGTAATATAATTTTAACATTTTTTTTTTATTTTTAAGTTAATCAAAATAAATTTAAAGTCATTTTTGTAGTGCATTTTTTTTGTTTTTAAAGTCATTTTCGCATTTTTTGAGAATTTCAGGTCATTAAAATCTTAGCCCTATTAGTGACAATTAAGAGCATAATATTTTCCACACTAGTTCTGCAATGGTCGGCAACAGTCAATCTGCCGGCTATACACAGCTGATGCGTTTATTTTATAAGGCTTGCTTTACGTCGATAAAATTTAATTAACTATAAAAATCTATAACAATATTTCGCATTTATAAAAAAAAATACTATAAAAACTGTATTTATTTGTATTTATTTTATCTGTCATGATAAAATACTTATAACGGCGCACTAGTGTCCTAATTTGTATATTTTGTTATTGTAAAATTTATCGTTAAGATAGAGACATCGAGTAGGTACGTCAATTAATAGATACATTTTTTTTATTGAATATAAAAAAATATCTACTACCCGGCCATTAGTTATTAATATGCATCTGTATTAAAATTGGTGTATAATAGATAAATTATTCTCGTAGTAAATTAAAATCCTCTACATATCAGGTTCAATAGATAAACAACTTTATCACGTTACTTAGATTAATTAACAATAACCACATAAATAATAAATTATATATTTTAAATATTGTAATATTACTTTTAGTATACTAAAATATTGATTTTTTTTTATTAATTAAAAACCAATATTTTAAAATGTCATAATTTTATAAAGACAACTCTATTTTGAAAATAATATAAAGATTATTTTATGTATTTGTCTGACCCACAAAACATTTTGACAAATTTGACTTGTCTGCTAGTTTGAAAAGATGGCCAACCACTGCTCTAGTTATTATACTAACTGTTGTACTGAAACACATTATATTTACATAACGTCATTAATGACTTATTAATAAAAATTGACCTTACACACGTAATACTAAAGTTAGACACCTACTTTTGAAACCTAATAATTTATATGGGACTCATATTAAAAAATAATAATATATTACAAAATCGTTTAATAAATTATTTAGACATTTTGTTGAAATATAAAAAAAATTAAGCTTAAGAATATTTTTTTTCTAACTTCAAATGTTTACCAATAACGTACAAGATTAATTTAAATTTAAAAATATTAATATTTTATGAGCATCATTCATGGAAAATATCAATTTGTGCTAGTTTTTTTTTTGAATTTCGTATTGTATTTTATTTAAATGTATGATTTGTATGATTTGAAATAATAATACGTTTACTTTATCCTTAATTTTGTATTTATGGAATATTCAAACATAATTTAAAAACATTAAGAAAATACCCATTATAATTTATTATTACTAAGATTAGTTAAAATTTGAAAATATTCCTATAAGAATTTTTTTAATTGATTTTCTGAATATTTGCTATTTTTGACTAAAAATACTTACCCATAATAATAATACACAAAGTACCTTTTAACCAAAAATGGTAAATACTCTGAAATTCAAGTAAAAATATTCTTATAGGAATATTATCAAATAGTATACAACTTCAACTCTTATCCTTTCTGTTATAAAAAAAGTAGCCTACTCTGGTATACCAAACTTGGGAAGAACAGTCAGTTTTTAATTAGCTTAGTATTTTGTATTGCTCTTGTTAAGACATATTTGAATATGTTGTGTCATATAATATATCTTAATTGAATAATATTATATTTAAAAACTTATAAAATATCATAATAATAAAATGTAACTATACTGTACTATATACTTTTTATTTCATTTATGATTAATATTATTTGTTATAGTGTATAACTATATCGTATTAATTGTATTATATTAATCATGAGTATATATGTTTAATAATCATATTAGATGTCTTCATTGTTTTGAATTTTATTTTCAGATATTTTTGTCAGTGAAACATAAGTTCTAATAAATAAATATCTTTATGTTTTCAATTACCGAAAAATTATTTCATATTGCTCAAATCAAAATTTGAAATATTGATTTCAAAAATAATGATTATTCATGATAACATAATTAATAATTTTATGTTGTAAATTAAAAAAAAATAAATAGATTTTATAAAAGCTTATTATCTGTAATAGTTATACTATGTAGTTTTATATTTATTCTTAACTACTTCAATGATTATGTGTGCCCATGTGAAATATTAAATTTAGTTTATGACTGAAAATTGTATTATTTACTTTTGACAGTTTGTAATTACTAGGCTATGGAAGTCTATAAGTTTACAATGTCTAATTAAAATTTCATTAGTTAATGTAATTCGATATAAACTTTGAATTCCCAAGTTCTGAACTCGTTAAGAATACTGAGCAATAAATTAATGCATAAACGACGGAATCCCGTAGCGACTCATATTTTCTGCACAATTACTCATCCACTTGGTGCATGAATACCGACACAATCCAATTATGACCACATTATAAAATACCCTTACTGAATTTTTTACAGCATGTTTAGACCTTAAAGTTTAAGTTTTTTTGCCCATCCCACATTTTGTGAATATAAAACGTCGTCAAGATTCGCTTATGATATTATTATAAAAAGAGGGCCCTACGCCAATGGTAGCTCGTCGTCATTATGTATTCTACCTTTTTTTTCAATGCAGCTTCAGTTTGACTATAGAGGAAGCAAAAACGATTATAATATATTCATTATTCGTATTTAAAGGGTTTTTTTTTTGTATTCTGTCGGCCCAGAAAAAGGGTGGGGAAACCGCTTTGTTGTGTAAAATAATAATAAACAAGCTGAGGAGGAAATGGAGGCGTTTTTCCATTTTTTTTTTTTTTTGTTTTTTTGCATGCTTAGGCAAATGGCGGTACAGGAATAAATAATTATATATACCTACGTATATTTTATAATAGTGTATTGCGGGTTTTTATGTAAAGTATATACTGTTCCGAGTGCTTTTGTACATAGCCGACGGTCTAGAAATTATATGAAAAAAAAAATACTAAACATATAATAATAAATAAACGGAGCCACGGAAGAATCATTAAAAAAAAAAAGGAAAGCAGACGACTGATGATTATTGTACTCAACCTTCACAGGATGGATTGTGCTATGCAAATGTGAAAATATGTCCTTTCATATTTGCCACGGTTTAAATGAGAACCAGCATACTGGATATTTCATTAATAAATAAAGAATACATCAAATAATTAAAAAAAATCTCGTATAAACCATTAAAATAAGTATTATTTTGTACTGCGTATAAAAAAGGAGCTATTTCATATTTTTATAAAATATTGATTAAAATTTTTTAATATTTTATATATTAAATCTGAAATAGTTTGTTAAATTTATAAATTTTTTGGTCTTATGTATTGTACAATAATTGCCATGCAACTTATAATTATTATTAGTTGTGCATACAATAAAATATATTGCAATAATCTACGGTGTTTATATAGATAATAATAAAAAAAAAATAGATGTAATAGTTTTAATTTATTTGATGTATGTAAATGAAATTATGGTTAAATAGTCATATTTTGATATAATTCACGATAGTATTTGAAATAGTTAACTGAACTAAGAATCAGATACATTTGTATTTTATTTTTGTTGTAGACTTTTAGTGACGTTTTTATAAGCAGTGCATTTTTAATTTACACATGAAATATTCAAACCCACCTATCCGTGTTTACTTATTTATTGTTCAGATAGAAAAGTGACCAAGATAGCCCAGGCATACACCGAGTGATTCTTTTAACTGTTAACACGACAAATCATCTTAAAAATATTTACGTTTTTAGAATTATCTATTTTTCACATAATTTCAAGTCACAACGAAACAATATGTTTGGAAAAAATAATCACTTTCTACGATTTTGTATAGTTATAATTAATCAAGTATTAACTTTTTGTATGCCAAAATATATTTTCAATGTAATATTCCAAAACAGAATATTTTCCTGAGAACTCCAATACATTATAATTTAATTTTCAACCAGAAGTTAATAAGTATTTGTGGTTTAGATGTACGGAATAGTAGATCAACATTTGTCCAAATTCAGTGGCACAGGAAACGGAAATGTTCATCTTAACTTTAAAATTTAACTACTCACTAAGTACTACCTAATCGTTCGAATTTTATTAGGTATTAATATATTTTATAAAAGGTTAAAGGTTAACTTGGCTTATTATGGGGATATATATATATAATATATACAGAGTGATTCACCAAGCATGCTGGTCCCCATTTTTTTTATATAATAATAATTTTAATATCACATTTATTCAAATTCTGATTTTCAGAATTTTTAAATATACTTCGAGACCATATTTTCAGATTCTTGAGATTTTCTTGTACTACTTAAGGAGTGTTCTAAGTGATACAAACTTCTGTTTTTTAAACCAAAATCCCCCTTTTTTACTATAAATTATTCAGTGTTTATTTTTTATTTAATTTTTGATGTACATAATTCATAATTCGAATGAGTGGTTTTTCAGTTATTAAAATGTTTATACTAAGAATAATGGTCCTTATACATGGAGTTACAAAAATATAAAATATATTATGTAATATTAGATTTGGTATTTATTATACTGAGACCATTTTTATAAATTATAAAAATTAAAGGATTAATATTGATTACTAAAATTTTAAATGTCCATAGCCCATGTATCTTACAAACCCATTATCATAGACATTAGAACACAATGTTAAATAACTCAAAAAATATTCATTCAAATTTTGATTTTGATACATCAAAGTTTTCAGAATCATTTTCCACTTTATAATTTACTGTTGAAAAGGGAGTTCTTATTTGAAAAACTGAAGTTTGTATCTCCACATTGCACTCCTTAAGTAGTACAACAAATCTCAAGAATATGAAAATATGGTCTTCAAGTACATTTAAAACTTAATAAAATCAGAATTTGAAAAAATAGAGATGAAAATGCTTCGTAATATACTCTATATATATAATTTATATTAATTTTTATATAGTTTTTTTAATTTCAAAGTTAATACACGAGCACAATACATTTATGTATACCTAGTAATAATAATATAATATAAAACTTTAAATTCTTTAATTTTGCAGTAATATTTAAAAAAATAAATACATAAATATGAAGTCAGAAGTATTAGGCATAGTCATAAATAGTCTTAAATACAAAAAAATTCTTAAATAGGTTCTAGGGGTTACATAATATTTACTGTAGGTATACCGTACTTGTTAAATAATATTTTTAATTTATCTTTTACTAAAGCTATAACAAATTATTTATCAATTATAAATTATAAAAAATAATATTTCAATGAATATTCACAAAAATGTATTATTTTACACCATCTTCAAATCAGGATACCCGATGTCTCCTAAAACTGTATTATTGTAATGACGATAGTATAAGATAAGACGAGTTAAATGTACACATAGTATGAATTATTCAATACACATACCTCATATCAACGTTATAATAAATAAATAAAGTATAGGGCTCCTAAAAATTGGCAATGCAACTTAATAAAATAAAGTTTAAAACGTACCTATGGTTTTAAATAAGTTACTTAAAATGTAAAATATTATGGAATCACGATAACGTTAAACATATTTTTCAAAATTTAAAACTTATTAGTATTATTTCTATCAATACAAATGCATTAACATATTATCTGAAATATATTTAGAATTACATTGTTCTGTTTGTAATTATTTTCTAAAATGACATACACTTTTCTAAATTCTGAGTGGTATCATATCATGATAATATTATGTATTGGTTTAACCATGTGTTTTTTTTTTTGTGTCCGACTCCATCTCTTTAATAATATCAGTGAAAATGCATCAATCTTCAACTTTGATGGTGATTTCTGCTAATAATTCAGATCTAAATTATCAAATTTAAGGTCAAAATTAAAAGTTTAAAAAAATACTTTTTAAAATATCCTAAGAAACCAAAATATATTAAAACAAAACAAAAATAAAAACACATTAGTTTTTGAAAAAAAAATTTAGTTTATTGTTAATTCAAAAATAAATAATCGTAGATAATTAAAACTTTTCACCATTACCTACGTACCTATATTATTGTGAATGATTAAACTAAAATTGTATAAATATAATTTTATAATTATTAAAAATAGTTTAGTATTTTGAGCTTTTTATCTATGGACATTAACATTTTTTTATGTTTCATTTTTAATATATAATAATAACATTTTTGTTTGCTAATCAAAAATATTGAACAATTATTACAATAACAAAATTGGATAATCAAACAAAAAATAATGAGTTATTATGTTATATAGTTTGCTAAAGAGTTTTATTTACCCGTTTGTCATAAATAAATTATAATTTCATTCAAAAAATATTAAGCGTTGAGACCTGAAACTTTTCACCATTACGTATATTATTATTTTCTATATACAATTATTTCATTTTTTAGAATATTTGAAGTAATTATAAGTTATCTATACCACCAACCTCTTCACACCGTTCTATGACAAATGCTATTGATTTGTAAGTTAATAACACTGAATAATATATTATTTTATAACATTATAATATATTATATACACAAAACGTTATTGTTAAAAATTAGTTTAATGTACCGTACTACAAATATAAAAATTCATAAATTATTATAGATTATACCAAAATATATTGAAAAATATCCTTAAATATAGAAACTAACCATTTAATTCAAATTTAACACGCAATCACATTCACATTCACCCACTCATGCAACGAGGTACACTCGAAATCGAAATCTACTGTACAGCAGAGCGAGTTCCACGGTTTTTTTCTTGTTTGGATAATGTTTTCTTTAATTTTATTATATTTTTGTAAGCTGATTTGTTGTACACACTGCCGATTGTTTAGAACACTGAACTCTCATTTCATTCTCATGCGGCAGAGGATGTTGTTGTGTACCAAAAGTATTCATGAACGTAGAAAATGACACGGTGGATGTATTTTGGTTTGTTTTGACAGGTCGTACACGATGTGAATATGGGATTTGGGATATCCTATCTTCCTTTGAACGCAGTCCATACAACGAAAATAATTCATTTTATTTATTATAACAACCCCATGTACGACAAAACACACACACATTCACACATCAACGAATATAATATATTATTTCAAGTGACTGCCTAAAAACACCTTTGTTCGTTTTCTTAACACAAAAATAACACACGCTTACGATGACATGAATTCGCCCTGCCCCTGGCAATGTGTATTGAATCACCTTCGATATCTGCTACACATGTATCGGCGGTCGGCATTATTATATTTATGAGGGTGACAGAAATCATCGTATCTAACAAATGTTTATATATAGGTACCTGCCTGTTTGTTTAACAAATTATCATCGATCAATTTTCGTTGTTATTCTGCGTACTCACAAATTCGTGTAACATCTCGTCCCACGGAAATAAATAATTGTGCATCTTGTACGGCAAAATGTCGAAATATCATATTGTATCTGTTCGACTGTACGTCCTGTTTATCATGATAACGTACCCTCCTTGCAACACCTATCTATTTACGGTATTTGACACGACTGTTTATTTACAAGTTAGTACATTTGTATAATAAAATATATCACCTCATAACCATCTTTAGCGGCTTTAACGAAGGTAGTTGAAATAGATGAAATCTAATTATAGCTGGTGTGTATCGGATTATTTTATTCATTAACAAAATTTGTTATTTATGAGCATGCCTGTAAGTTATACAAATTTCCTGAAGAAAAATTCAATGAACCGTAGTCGCTAAATGCAAATTTCTATGGAAATGAACTTTTCAAAATATTTAAAGTTGAATGAAGCTTCTATTAGTTTTAATATTTCAAGTAAGAAACGTCTCTTTGACTAGATTTCATATTTAAATACATTGTATCATTTGTAATATATTTTACATAAGTATGTAAGTCTTTAATTACTTTTATTTCAGTTTTCTTTTTAAGCAATAATAATTCCTTATTGGAAATATAGAACTGTCAGTGTTCATATATTTACACATTCTTTACCCCTTGGTCTTTAATTAGAAGAATTATTTTTATTTACCACAAACAGACAAATGCTGCAACTATTCAAAATAATTATGTAGGAATAATGATTAGCAATGGATATTACACCTAGTTATTCAGCAATCTATAAACATTACCATACTGTTGCAGATGTATACGACTAATATATATTTTCAAATTAATTTTGTATAAATTATATATAGAACGTTATACACAGTGGTGTAACACCTATCTATATCAATGATATGAGTGGTAGAATGTAAATTGTGACTATGCAAGCGAAGATTAAACATATGCCTCCGTGCGATATGAATCTTTTTAATATGTTTGTCCCAATTTAACAGTTTTAGCATAATTATAATCGCACATATTTTTAAAGCATAATTTATTGTAACGATACACCTTATACATTATATAATAACACATTAACTCAGATAAAACGGGTCTGCGGGTTTGTTTTCCTGGCATAAATAAGTTTCCATAATACATTTTTTTTCCCAATTTCTTTTGATTGGACAGAATTATTGAAATAATCTATTATCATATGTAATCGTCGGTCACAAGTTTGAATGCTATTTTGTGATAAGATATTTGACCCCAAGTAAGATAAGCGATATGTGTAATCGACCATAACGCTAATACGCGACTTTTGGTTTTTGATAAATTAATTTAATGTTCTCCTCTCTTTGGTTAACACAATCCACTCGATCAACGTGTAGAAACATGGCATCGATGTTTTGGAACTCAATCGCTGAAAAATATCATGTATGTGAATAATCCATGAAGAAATTAATAAAGAACAAATTCAAATCGCACGAAGAGCTGAAGATATAGTTTGTCAGAAAAAACATTCTCCGTCTTACAGAGAATACATTAAACCAAAAAAACTTATTACAGCAATTACAAATGACAGAGAAAATCATTCGAACTTATAGTGTTTAATAATAAAATAATTACATTAATATCAAATTGTAAATTATATATTTAATTAGTTAATTACACATATAATCAAGTTGAAAAAAATGTTATTGCTGGTTGACTACTTTTTATAAGCCATTTACATGTACCATATCGCTCATAGGCTTATTGTAAAAAAAATAATAATTTAAAAACCGTGTATTTCAAAAAAAAAAAATTTAAAAAAATTACACAAATCGATTTATTGTATAAATGTATTATACGTATTTATATATGTATTTACTTAATATATAATATATAATAATACATAATATAATAAGTATAAATAATAAATATAAATAGTATAAGTATATATAGTATAAAATATTTTATATCAATCTTGTCGAATAACAATGTCGAGCAAATGTCTTGTTGGGAAAATTTCTTCTTGAGAAAATCTATTGTCTATGAAATCATGTTAGGCAATAATTGAAAAGTCGATAAAATGTATCTATCCCAGATAAGTCATAAAAACAAATTTCTAATTTATATAGTTCAATTAGGCATTTAAACATATAATAGGTACGATACCTATGTATGATAATTGATAATGATCTCAATCCTAGTTTTAAATATTTATGAACAGTCTTCACTTAAATGTATATATATGTAGTCTAAAAATTTAAATTATCAATGATGTTTAGTTCGTTATTATATGCACATTGCATGCACTTGACTTACATCAAAAAACTAACCTAAATCATCATATTCAATATGTTTATTGCGTGTGCCATTTCGTTAAAGTTCATCTCAAGTATTCAGTATCTTATTTTAAAATTCATGAAGGATTCTTAATTCTAATAAGTAATAGTCAATTAACATAAAAAGAAATTCCAATAATTTAATTACCCAATAGTAAGTTATATATTTAATTTTTATTTATAATTGAACACAATTATTGTTTTATTTATTGATACAATTCAATTATTCAGAGCAAATGTATAGTAAGTACCTTTATAAAGAAAAAAAAAATTAATTGTTTAATTATTTCGTTATAAATTGTAAACTGAGCTAAATAGATTGTAATAATTAATCATTAGCTAATTCTAATTGTAAAAACGTAAGTATGTTATAGAATTATTGAATCATAGGTATAAAGTAAATTGATTTTAATATCTAAAAGTTTGCTAGTGTAAAAAAATACGAATCATTAATCACTAGTAAATTTTTATTAAATGATAATACTAAGCAGAACTCGTAAGTGTATGCATTTGCATATATCAATATTGATAAATTGCATTAAATGCTAGGTAACATTTCTTTGATTCAAGATGACAGTTTTCTATAAAACTCACGACTGCTCATTTTAAAGTACGCATTTAATAGACAACGATGATATCGATTATATATATTTCTAAGACAATGACAAAAAAAAATTATCGTATTAAGTACTTCCACATTTAATTGTTACAAAAAGTTTTAATAAGCTTTAACGAATAAGGATACGATGAGGTATCCAAAAATAACTGGAAACAAGTACTTTGAGATAGAAACATTTTAATTTTTAGATAAGGTAAAGTAATGATGACTATGTATAATGATTGATTCATATGGTTGACAATTTATTAATATATTTCACAGTAACTAAATTTCTAAACTAATTGAAAACAAATCTTATTTTTTAATGACGATCGTGTTGAGTTTTTACTATACTAGGTAACTTAAACTAAAAAATATACGCTACCACCCACCAGCAATATTTGCCAACAAATTTATCACCAAGTATGAATGCGTTAAAATAAAATTATTATTATTATTTTGTGATTAGTTACAAATCTATGCGGCAACAACGTATGAAATTTAGCAAGAAAAATGTTTACAATCATATTATTATTAAAAAAGGTGATGTTGATGAGGACCGTTTGTAGTTGTGTTCTACCTATTAATTAAATGTAAAATTATTAGCTTCAGGCGGGTAAATTCTTGATAGCTAGATAATTAATAATCAGTTATAGATAAATATCTAATTATAATTATATAATATATAATTTACAAGATATACCTACAGGTTTATCCCTACAGACTTTAAAAATGATCTCATTCGGTCAATGGTAATCAAAAACTAAGTTTTCGTTTTATGAGTGGAGATTACAGGGTAAAAAAAATGAAAATCAAAAACAACTATATTGATCTCCTTATTAAACATTTTACACGTTTGTTGCATACTTAAATTATATAAAACGTTCCTTCCGGCTAAAGTTGGAGAAACTGTCAGTAATAAAATTATAGATGTTGATCGTAATAAAATGGATCCTTAAAATATTTTAACTGTAGTATTAGGTATAGTAGATAATAATTTTTATAAATTAGCTACCAAATAAGGTGTTATTAATCAATTTTACACCAGAAATCAGTTTTCGGTGTGTAAAAAAATGTATAATATTAATTAATAATGCAACAAATTTCTTTAAGTCAAACTTCTGTATCAAATTTATCAATTGGTGGGCAAGGGTATACGCGATGTAATTACAAAACAAGGTGCACCTCAAAAAAGCGTGTTTGTAGAAATGTTTTGCATTTTATGTAGTACAAAATGGCTTGACAATTTATCATGTTGCAATAAATAAAACCATTTTCTTAGTTTTTTTTTAATAATAATTTTTGTATAGTAAAATAGTCATAATTTAAATTAATAAAATTAATTATACAAATATAATATTGTTTAGTAATAATAATTCATTGATTGAATTAAATATATTGTACCTATTTCAATCATTGTCTATACTATAATATGTGCAGATACGTATATCAACATTAACCAAAACCGTATTGTGTATGTAAACATTGACCAAAATCCTGATGTAAATATCAAAATTCACTAGTTAATGTCTAAATTTTTTTAATTGTTCAACATTCACCAATTTGTAATGTGTATGTCGACATTCACTAAGTGATTATCAAAATTCATTAACTGCGGACATTCACGGTAACATCAAAATTCTACAAATTAGGTATCACAACACACGTTTTCAGTTTCTTTACTGTAATTTTCTATATATCAATACATATTTCAATAATTATATTATACAGTTGTAAATCATTATACATGAGCGAGTGTAGGTACTATATACGTTGTATCTATACCTATGTTTATTATATTATATAATATACTTTATAAGTGGACATGACAAAAATGTCAGTGTATAATAATTATTATTTATTAAATAAGCGTCCCCGCTATAAACTTACTCATTGTACGTCAAACAGGCTGTCATTAGCAAAACGTTTTGTTAGAGTGCTACTATATAAATTGCCAATGTTGCTATTGTCAGACCTGTCTTTCCAATTACTTTTTAACAGCGTTCAATTATATAGTTTTTGAAAAGGGTTACAACACAACTTCTCATCCTTCGCTTATCACAAAAGTATTTACCACTTACCCATTATGTTTTATAGGTACCGTCAGTTCTTAACACTTCCGATGTAATTATAATTTAACAATGTATTATAACTGTCAATCACGATTATTTTTAAGTGAGAATAATACATTTTTTATACGTATTATTTTAATTATTGATTTTGTTTCTAAATTATAACAGTTTTCAATTTTGTTTGTTAATTATTTTTCATTCACATTTAGCTAATTATAATTATACACAAGTGGAATTTGTAGAGGTACTCATTTAATAAAAAACGTATCATCTAATCAAATTAGATTTGAGTTTTGTTTAAAATAATACAGACACTATACCGTTTGATAAACCAAACAACTAAAATTCTAAAAACGATAAATTAACTCTATAACTGCATACCTTAAAATCCAATTATTTTTAGTCGATAGCTGTGCGCATTTCTTGTTTAGCTTCTATATGTACAACGATTTTAATTTAATATTTTTATAGTAAATTTTTTTCACTAGTGAGGTTGATATTTATTTATTTTAAAATAAATAAATTTTTAATTCAGCTACAAAAATATGGAATGTTCAAGTATCGAATAATACTGTAGTAGATAAATCGTTTTATTTTGAACTGAATAGTTTTTATAAATTATTGAAGTTTAAACTGGTTCTAATAATTCCTAATTGTTATCGAAAGCTACTACAGATTTTAGGTGATGAACGGGGCAAATCATACACTTGATCGAACGCCCCGAATAATATAATATATTATACTATAATAAAAAATAAAAATGTGACGAGTATAACACAACGTGTAATGTCGTGCGTCATAATATCGCAATATAATAATAATTAATAACATTGTAATAATATGAACGCCTGTCGTGTATATATAGGAAAACGGTGGCATGACCTATAATTGGATCGGAAAATGGCCCCGTTCGCGTCAGTTCGTGACAAAACCCGTGTAACCCTGTCCCGACTATAATAATAATTGGTGTCCTGCCCCCTAAGCGTGCCGCGCCGCCACCAGCAAATCCTCCCCGTCGTACTCCACCTCCTCCTACTCCTCATCAACATCACCCCCTCACTCACTCTTCTTTTCCATCCTTCTCGGCATTGCACACGGCGGTACGCCAGACACCCAGCCGCCGAACATAAGTCTGCCTACAGGGCACACACACACACACACACACACACACACACACGAAGGGCGCTGAGCTGTATAAACGCTTCGGGCACTGTAATTCTGAGTGCAGTTTAACGAGCCAACAGAAACCGTGTTGCTGTCGTTTTGCGTTGTACTTAATATACGCGATTCAATAATAATAATAATAATAATAATGCGATGATTAATTTTATTTATAATATTATTTTATTGTTTCTTATCCCCAGCCGTGTCACACGCACGTCCCGGAAAGTCGTGATATCATCACAATCTACTGCACGACTACCCATATAATAGGTACAGTGCCCAAATAATACATGGTTGCTCACTCGTACATACAGCTAAAGCGTCTAGAATCCGATATAAGCCTCAAATTTATTTTTCAATAAGTCAAAATCTGTCGAATGACAGAGTTTTGTAACTAATTATGCCGCCTGTAATATGGTCTATAGGTAATAATTTTCCGTTTGTTAGTCTTTGCTGCTTTAGTTTCAATGTAGGTAAAGATTGTTACATTGTACAACGATATAATAATCATTCACACACAACACAAGGGCCTACAGCCTACAGGAGTCGAAGCCACCCATAAACACAAAACATAAATTATTAAATATTATGGTGATGCTATAATAATATCTTATACTCTGATACTAGAAGCTTATAAAAAAAATATAATAATTGTTTTACCACTTTCAAATTTATTTAAAGCAATAGCATTGTATACTTAAAAAGTTTAAAGTATGAACTCGTTAATTTATTGTTTGTTAAAATAAATAATTTCTCAGTTTTTTTTATTTAATTTCAGGATAAAATTACTATGACCCCCAAACTTGAACGTACTTGGGGGGGGGGGGCAGAGCTCCGGAGGCCTTGGCTAAAATATATCTCAGCATTTACATAATAGCATAAGTAGCAAAGTACCATTAAAATAATAGGCATATTCAAGATATACACAACAGTTATTAATAATATAATTTTCTGGATCTAGAAAGTCAGAAATATATCTGTATTTTTGAGCAGAGTAGCAGTCTACCGTTAGTCAGAATGACCAGTTTAGGCGAGAATAGGATAATTTCAATATTGAACTGTAACTTAAAAAATAATACATAATATTATACTATGAACTTAAATAAACTAAACTGCTGTATATTATGTACTTTTCAAAAACAAAACTAAATGTATATTTACGTAATACGTTAATGTAATGTAAATATTACATAATATATTGTATATTTATGAGTTTATATACGATAAATCACCAAACAATTAGTAACATTATGTAATAATTGTATTTGGTTATCAATGGCTTACATTTAAACTGTTTTAATTGGAGTTTAATATTATTTTTATATAATCATAATAGTGACTAAAGTAAAAAAAAAAAATAATTCAACTATAAGGTTCCAATGACTGTTGTTCTTGGATCGAATCCACTCTTTGGTCAGAGTGAGATGCAGCAAAAAATAATAGCTGCAAGTTGAATATTACAAATTTAATTTTCTACGATGACCACATGTCTCGTGGCCCAAAATTGTTTGTATAATATTTAGAACGACATAGCTGGCGGTAAATAATAATAATTGTTGGAGAAATTATGCCAGAAAATATTAGAATTTAATCTATTGTATTTTACTAGTTTATGTTATTTTCAACCAATTATTTATCGACCTATCCGCGAGAAAGGTACACAATATGTGATATAACGACGTTTTCGCCATCGTTAATTCTATGTAAATTCTCGCGGTCACACTACCATAATATATGCATGTTATACCCATTCATCGCACGACGCAATGCATAATAATACGGTTATGTTTTATGCACTCGCGGTAATGATTATTGTAGTTAACTGCTGCGTTTATTTACCTATCTCATCAGATCTGATTGCCAAACGCGACGAACAGAACTACCGACAACAGCCAACATTATAACAAAATTATACATTTTATAATATACTGTTTATCACGTGCACCTATTATAGGTATAGACATACTATATAGTATCGGTAAATTTATGTATATAAAGCACATTCATAATATTTCATTAAATTAATGCACTCTGCGGCCGTCGTGTATTATCTCGTTGTGTGTCGGTTTCTCGTTTTTCTACTGCGCGGCCTTTAACGCGTATTTTTTTCCCGCCGTTAAAAGACTTTTTCCATACCGAGTGAGTATCCCTTTATTCTAAACCATTTCAATGTGTACTTTGGACATTCTTCTAAAACAAATATTATATTGCACATAGTATGCCATGCATTGGTCTTCTCCTCACTAACCAAAATCAACTCCGTCAGAGACGTGTGTACATGTATGAATAAAAAATAAATATCTATTGAAATGGCACCATTCGTTGATATCTCATTGTATACAAAACTCAACAAAATACCACTAATTAAAGGTTGCCCGCTTTTAAGTGAACAGACGATTTGAAGTCATTCCCACACACGTCTTAGATCGGGCACACAATGCTCTCTCGCAATTGTTTAGAGAAAATCCCGGGCAGATGTATCACCCTATCAAACACATTTAAACTGAATGCCAAATCTATGACGGAACCAATTTTGATCAGATTAGACTCGCCCGCCGGAATACTGAAAAACCATTCTAAATCGATTTCTACCACTCGCAAATTCATAATCGCAGCCTAACTGCTGTAGCCAAACCAAATATATACATTTTTTTTTTCTTCTATTATTTACTCGTTTGTATAAAAATGTGTATAAATAAAAAAATGTAAATAAATAAATACGTATGCAAGTGCGTGTGTTTATGACGTGTAAAATTATATTTATTGTTTACAATACGATACTAATGACATGTACCATAATAGTTGTTGATAAATTGTATTATTATTACTTACTTACTTACTTACTTACTTACTATTTGCATTAATGTACAACCAATAAACGGGGGTTGATCTTCCGTCGAATTACGGTTGAACGCGATCTACCGGTCGATCGCAGATGACTCAAAAGCCAATCTCTGTAATTGTAATAGCCGGTAATTATTGGCTGTAGTTTATTTTTTCTTACTTTAATAGATTATTACTGTACATTTGTTTTTTTTTTTAACTTATATAAGTAACATTAATACATCGCTTCAACGGCGTGCTAATTTTATTTTAAAACTGTATAGATAATATTTTTTTAAATACACAATGATAAGCACTTGTTCTAAATATTAAAAGAATAAGTATTTATCATATATTTATATCAGCACTTAATATTAATTAAGTCAAGAATATTTTTTTTATTTGTGTAGCTATTTTAGAGCAAACCATATTTTCGGGTGATTTTTACCAAATAATGTTTAGCCGTTCGTGTTGTAATGTTAAGTAGGTTTAGTAATCTAAGCATAATATTATATATTACATAGTTTAATATATCATTGATTTTCTTGTGTATAAAATATTTTAATATCGTCTATGCATTATGTCGTATTATTATCATGATATCTATGGTTGACAGGTAAAATTGTTAATTGGATCATTTGATACCATACAAAAATTATATTAAATATATATATATATGTTTTACCTCGATAAATTATAGAAATTGTAGAAATAATCAATGCTGTTTATAGAAATAAACTAGATACTACCGATAATTTATTAACTTGCAATAAAATATTTTATTATGAAATACAACGCATATGAAATAAATATTCGTGGTTTGTTACCGTTGGGCAGGCATAGATGGCGCTAATGGATACGCAAAAGACGAAATAATAAAAAAAATACAGAAACAGTTTGTGTGGTGGAACCTCGCTTCGCTTTAACACAACGTAGTACGGTAGTTTTTAAGCCTGTGTAATAATTACTGTACAAAGTGGAACTGATTTTAAAATAAATGATAAGTAATTCGATTTTAAAAATAATTTTAATTGAAACCAGACTATGGCTGAAATTGACAGCTACAATATTTATCCAGACGGTGTTTCTATTTACATATTTTCGAAATAATTACTAAATATATACTGTTTTGTTCTGAAATGGTGTAAGTCAATATCAAAAACTCAAAGCCCAAAAGGTAAAGCGTAAATAATCAAATTACGACGCGTGTGATTTAACAATTATCAATGTTTATGTTATAATATATCATGCAATTAGTACGTACAACATTTTCAAAACGTTGATTGTCGAGAAAAATTAAAACGATAATTTAGTTAAAATATTAATAACATTTTTATTAACATTAAATTTTTTTTTTGTT